>LGRX02001438.1:0-44071 GCA_001247695.2 Cymbomonas tetramitiformis
ATCCCGGGCTATCGCGGGGCCATCTCGCGCCAGGGCGAGCAGCCACTCGCCACCTCGTTCGGCGCAGAGTGCACGACCATCTCAAGCTGTCGCGGGGCCGTCTCGGTCCAGGCCCAGTGGCCATTCGCCATCTCGCTTCGCAAACATGGCATACGCTCGTACTGCGTCGCCTTCATCCAGCGATCATGAGGCCGAGGATTTGGTGTCGTCAGATCTTGACAACAGCCCTCCTCGTAGGGGGTCGCCCTCCGCATCGTCTGCCATGACCAACACTGGCACGTGGGCGAACTCTTTCCGTGTTCCGCGTGGCTCCCCGTCAGTTTCTTCGGGAGGCCCACCTCCTACGCCTCCGAGCCCACCGAGGGATCGTCCTCTGCCTCGGGCTCCTGGGTGGGTGCCTCCATCCCCAACGGAGTCAGATTACGACGCTACACGGCTGGCCACCGAATCTGGTCACTCGTTGCGCCAGTTCCTGTCCGCAGAAGGGGTGGAGGCCTTGAGGGATCGTCACGACCTCACTGTCTTCATAATACGGTTTCGCATAACGGACTATGATCGGTGCAGGCAACGGCGCATCATGTACGAGCTCGGCGTCTGCAACCAGGAGCGGGGTCTCAGGATGCGGAAGCGTCCAGGCATCACTAGCCAAGTCGAAAGGAAGCACAACAAGACCATCGCGTGTGGGGAACAGGGCTGGCGTCTCCCTCTTGGGGGACAAACTACGTCTTCCGGCCTCCTGGGTGCTATGACTTCAGCCTGGGCTGATTTGTCGCACCGTGACTCGGGGCACGGGTTGCCGGGGGGCCATGCGCGGAACGTCGAGTTCGCGCTGTGCAAGTACGTGGAGTTTGGGTCAGCGCATGTGCTGCGCTGCGTGGCGCATCCGGGTGCCAAACCCGTGTACTACATCTTCTTGGAAGACGAGCAGTGTCTTTCTTGGCGAGCTGAATTCACGAATGAGTACTTCGAGCGAGATGACCGGAAGTTCACTTCCTTGCAATGGGGGACCAGGCATTCAGCCGCGCCGTGGTTGATGCCCGCCCTAGGGGCCTTGGAGGCGCTGCGTCTTCCGCCGCCGCCGCCGCCACCGCCCGCCCATCAGGCTCACGTGGCCGAGCGACCCGAGCACATGGATGCGGCTTCACGGAGGAATGTGTTCGAGGTTCGAGACCCCCCTGCTCGTAGACAGCCAGGCGCAGGCGGCGTTGCACGCGTATCTGCCCCTTCTGTCGATCGCCATGGGGCCGCTACCCATGTCGTTCATGCACCGAGGGATTCCAGGATACCAGCCGGTCTCACGTCCCGGTGTCCTCCTTCTCCGGCTTCAATATGCAGCGCGGAGACGCAGGCGTTCCAGCGCTACACGGACGAGCAGCGCGAGGCGCAGAGGCAGACGAATTTTCAGCAGGGCTCCCCGGGCGCAGCAGGCGGGCGGCCCTGGTGAACGACCGACGCTGTGGCCGTGGGCCGCCTGCACGGGCGGTCCACTTACGGCCAGGTGTCCTGCGAGCGTGTATCACGTTTGCAGGCAGTGCAGTGGTTTGGTGGTGGTTGGGACTCGGTCCCGTTCCCGTGGTCGCCATATGGGCGATGTGGGAGGCGTTAGCCTGGCACCTGTCGTGGTGCCCCTTTCAAGTTTGGTGGAGGCGTTTCGTACCCTCGCTTTTGCACCAGCTGCCCATGTGGTGGTCGACTGCTCAACGTTGCCCCCTTCGTGCATCTTATGACATCTGGGTCTTATGGGCTCTAGCCTGCGTTTGGTACGTTGGGCTCCTCACCTTGCGCGTCACGGGGGTCTATGCTGGCGTGCACCGCGTGCGTGCAGGGGATTGGGTGGTGATGCCCCTTCGGATGGTGGTCATTTCCTTGGCGTGCTGGTCACAATGTGTGATCTTCCTCCTCTTCATGGTCCTCGCCTGGCTTTGGGTTTGTGCCGAGATCTACGCTGGAGACGTGGCATGCCACGGCTCTGGTCCCTCGCGTTGCCCGCTTGACGCCGGTCACGTTCAACGTGGCCGCGGATGGACCATTCCGACCCTGCGCTGGTCACAAGTCTTCTTGTTGGGCCGCGTGCACTTGCCCGTTTTGCCCGCCAGGTTGGACAAGCCTCGCTTCGCGGCGCGCTGGGCGCAACTACGACGCAATCTTCGCCTTCATCGCGTCGCACAAGCTGCCTACATGGCGCTTGTCCTTGCGGTCGTGATCTTTACTGCTGCTGGTGGGAGTACTCGCTTAGCGCACGGGGGGTGGAGAGTCATGGCGTGCTTCTTCGCTTCGCACTCGCCGGCAGCTGCAGCGCATTTCAACCGAATTTTGCGATTTTTCCTGCTTTTGTGCGGAATCTTATGGGTCGCTGGCAAGATGACAGAGTGTGCGCCTACTTATGGTGTCATATCACCCACACGCAGCGCCTGGGGTTCGTCCCCCTGCACTTCCTGGGAGGCTCAGCAATCCTCAAGGCAATGGGAGCCTGGCTGGGTGGCCAACGTCGCGGAGCAGGATGAGGTCTTGCCGTACACCGTGCTGGACGAGCTTCAACCTTTGGGTGACACGACAGTGACCAAGGACGAGGCAGCGTGGCTCGACACTGAGCTCAATGCCACGTTTGGAGGACATCCTGACTTCAAGGAGGAACACTGGGAGGAAATGCGGAATGTTCTTCGCAGGTGCAAGACCACCTTTGCCAACAGCCCTCACGATCTGAAAGGCTACAAGGGCAAAGCGAAGCACAACACGTTCTCCATCCCTTTCGTAGACGAATCCAAGGCCGCCTACCAGAGACCTAGGAAGTACAGGCCGGGCGAGCAGGAAATCATCGATATTCATTGCAAGGAACTTTTGGAGTATGGCTTCATAGAGCCAGCAGCCAAGCATTGCAGGCATGCGAGCAACGTGGTCGTAGCTGGCAAGAAGGATCACGAGGCTGGCCTGTGGACTCAGACGAGGTTCTGCGTGGACCTCAGGGGTGTCAATCGACACTCCCTCAAAGACAACACGCTGCCGCACCGACCAGAGGAGCTCTACCAGAAGGTGGCCAAAGCCAAGTTCAAGACCACTCTGGATGCCACCAAAGCTTTCCACCAGATTCCCATGGCTACAGAAGAGGACAGGAGCAAGACGGCGTTTTGGTGGAAGAATCAGCTGTACCAATACACCTCGATGCCTTTTGGTGCAGCTGGAGCTACTTCTGCGTTCGTAAGAATCATGGACTACGAGTTACGGCACTTGCAGCATTGCACGGTGGCGTACGTCGATGACGTAGTGGTCTATACGGATTCCACGCCTGAGCAGCATTTGAAGGACGGTGAGGATGTACTTCGCACCTTGGGGGATGCTGGCATCCGTTTGCATGCAGGCAAGAGCACTTTTGGTGCAGCCACGGTGGACTTTCTGGGCTATCGTATTGGCCACAACTCCATTGGCGCGCAAGAAGCCAAATGCAAGGCCATACAAGAGCTTCCAAGCCCTCAGGACAAGACTGGGCTCCGCTCGATCTTGGGTATGATGAACTACTACAAGGGCCTGGTGGGTGAGCCAGGGGGGCCAAACTACTCTGAGATGGCCCGCCCTCTCAACGACTTGCTCAAGAAGGAGGTCACTGACATCAAGGCAGCCTGGGGGAAGCAGCAAGATCAAGCACTCCAAGAACTTAAGGATGCCCTCTGTTCCGGGAGGTGCCTGAGGCCCATCGATTACGACAGACCTCTCATATTGTACACTGACTGGAGCACCTATGGCATTGGCGCAGTGCTGGGCCAGAAGGACGATGACGGGAAGGAATACATTTGTATGGCAATCAGCCGATCTCTGAGTAAACCGGAGAGACAGTACGCCAGCTTCAAAGGTGAGATGCTCGCAGTGGTATGGGCAGTGCGCACGTTGAGGCAGTACTTGCATGGAGTCCACTTCACCTTGGTGACCGACCACTCACCGCTCACCACCCTGATGGAGAAGGCCGATCTCCAAGGGCAACATCTACGCTGGGCAATCAGCTTGCAGGAGTTCGACTTCACGGTGCAGTACCGTCCAGGAGCCAAGAACAGCAACGCTGACGTGCCGTCTCGCTACCCACTGCCGTCCACGACAGATGAGACTGGAGCAAGGCATGAGAGGGAGAAGGTGACTGCGTTTCACGCAGGCGTGGGGGAAGTTCACACGAAGGACTTCTGTGACCACTTGTGCCTTATGTTGGCTGGGGATGCTTCCCAAGGGGAAGAGGCCACGCCAGAGGTGCAGGTTGCCAACTACTGCAGGATGGCTGCCATGGAGCAGCTGGGCACAGGACCAGTGCATCGTCTGTTCGATTTGCACTACCACGAGGAATTAGAATGCAATCATGGGGACATGTTCGACACTGACTTGCCCGAGCTGGTGACCGACTCTGGGAGGCTAGCCAGAGCAGCTTGGAAGGCGCTGAGCCTGGTTAGGCCAACGCGAGGCACGCATGGCGAGGGAAGCCCTGCTGTGTACAGCAATGAGTACTTTGAAGGTGAGCGCATCCTGAAGCCCGAGAAGGTCGACACCAGGGTGCTGAGCAGCCGATTCTTCTCGCAAGCTCGGCAGGAAGGCGTGGTGTGCTACGAACCATGTGGAGGCCTATGTGCTGGGCTGGAAATGTTGCTCCGCAGTGGGATGAAGGTGGATCGCTACCTGTATCATGACATATCCCCGAGCAGTCAGACGGTTGCCAGAGCCAGGTGTGCGGCATTGCTGAGACGATACCCTGACCTCATCTCGCCCCATGCAATAGAGCTTTGGGCTTTACCCCAAGACCTGCGCGAGACCACCAGCGCCGACTTCATACGAGCAGGAGCTCTTCAAGGACGCCAGTGGGTCATGGTATGTGGGTTCCCATGTCAGGATCTCTCCCCTGCTGGAACACTCCCAGGCCTGGATGGCAGGCACAGCAAATTATTTTATGAAGTGGTCAGGCTTCTGTCCACACTCCAGCAGCTGCAGCGGCAGAGGCCTCCAGGCTATATCCTGGAAAATGTTTCTCCGTTGTCACACAGACCTGGAACCAAGATCAGGGACGAGGTGTTCCCGTACATTGCCGGCGTCATTGGTAGACCAGTGTCCTTTGATGCAGCACAAGCAGGCGCCTACGCACATCGGTTGCGGGCGTATTGGAGCAACTTGTTCCAGAGCCCCCAGTTTCGCTCCGTCATGAGCAAGGTGGTGAGACCAGAAGGACGAATTGTATCGTCAATCATATGCAAGGGCTGGCATCCCAGGCCAGAGATAAGGACAGACCGCGCGCCTCACTACGTGGTGAACGTGGTGGGAGAACCATTGAGGGCATTACCCACCATCATGGCGACGCAAGGGTCAAGCGCGTTCAGAAGAGCGAGGATGGGCACCGTGGTGCGCAACCAGGACGGCGAAGACGCCGAGGAAGAATCTCGAGAAGTTAACCTCGAAGAGAAGACGCGAGCCATGGGCTACAGCGCAAGTGAGCTACGCATGGCCGACGGCCTAAGCGACGTAGAATTGGCGAGCATTTTGGGCCTGGCCATGGATCGCAGAGCAATGGAACTGCTGATGGCAGTCGCAGAAGCAAGCAGGAAGGGGCTTCCTCACAGCAAGGAATCCCCAGAGGCGGAGAATTCCCCAGGACAGCCCATCGCTGTAGACAACAACTGGGCAGACCACGAGAGGTCGGACCTTCAGCAGAGGCAAGCTTTGCTGGCGGAATGGGTTGAGAATTCGAACGCATACACCCAGCAGGTGGCGAAGACTATGACCCATCGCGACTGGGAGGAGAAGCTGCGGATAATGTGCTCGCAAGGGCAGAAAGGCGCAGAAGGAATTGGAGCCCAGCGACAGAAGGCTGGAACCAAGAAGAAGAAGAAGAACGAGTGGCAGCTCTACACCATGGCGCAGTATCGTCAGAGGCATGAGAACCACTTCGTGAAGGAGGGCGCGATCCCAGCAGCGCACGTGGATGTGCCTGCCTGGAGTCCGCCTACCAGAGAGTCAGAGATGAGGCTCCCCAGGTTGACGTGTACCACCAGGTTCGAGGACCTGATGGCCAGCGTGGCCGAGCAGCAGGTAGATCGTGACAAGCATCGAGATGTACACGATGATGCATGGTGCCTCAGATGGTTGAAGTCCAATGGTAGAGTGAGGTTGCCCGAAGAGGAAGTTCGTCGAGTAAGGAGGCGAGCAGCACGACATCGATGGGACGAGGCCACGGACGAGATCTACATGGTCACTATGTCGGGCAAGGAGGTGAGAATACCTAAGCCTGCTGACCGTCTCGCGTTGGTCAAGGAATACCACTCCAGAACGGGACATTGGGGCATAAGGCGGACGCAGCATCTTTTGTGGCAGCGCCATTGGTGGGCCGATTTGAAGAAAGACGTGGAGGCTGTGGTCACTCAGTGTGAGACCTGTCAGCGTGTGAAGACTCATTATGCGAGAGAGGAGGCATGTTTGTCCCCCCTTGAGATCGTGTCGTTCATGTATCGCTGGTCGCTGGATTTGGCATGGCCTTCGAGGAGAGAGACCAAGTCTGGCAACAACCGAGTGCTCATCATGACCGAGCACTACACCAGGTTCATAGTCTGCGTGCCCATTCCCGACAAGGAGGCGAGCACCATCGCAGCGGCATTTCGCAGTCATGTCCTGGCTGTGTTTGGTGCGCCAGCAGAATGCTTGGTGGATGGAGGTAAGGAGTTTGAAGGCGAGTTCAAGCAGCTGTGCAGAGATTGCCTGATCGACCGGCGAGTCACCTCGCCAGACTCACCAGAAGGCAATGGGCTGACCGAGCGAGTGGTACGCACTATGAAGTTCTGCTTTAAGAAGCTTGCCTTGGAGAAGGGTCTCGATTATGAGTGGGATGAGCAGCTTTGGCCACTGGTGCTGAGCTATAATGCAGCACGCCAGGAGTCCACGGGGGTGGCGCCGTTCACCATGTTGTTCGCCCAAGAGGCAGTAGTGCCGCCTGATTTGAAACGGGCACCCAGCATAGATTTTGCTGTTGAGGTCGAAGATGAGAAGGATGCCAGAGTCAAGGACCTCCACCAGAGAGCACAGGTGGTGAGGCGATTGATGGTACACGCTGGTTGCAGCCTGGAGGTCGCGCAGCATCGTGACACATTACATTACGAAAGGAGAAGGGGTGGGGGCTACGAGCCTAGTCCACACCGGTTCAAGGTGGGTGATTTCGTCTATATCAGGCAGAAGCCCCGCAGCGGCATGGAAGTCGCGACCAAATCCGCCATCCTGAAGCTGGTCAAGATACAGCGAGATGGTGTGGTGGTGCTTGAGGACGCCACCAAGTTAAGAGAGAAGAGCACCGTGCAGAGCATCGCGCCATGTCACCTACAGGTGAAGGATCAGTATGACTGCAGTGCAGCCGTTCCCAGTAAGCACCTAGCATGTGAAGTTTGCAGGAAGACCGATGGGGAGGCAGAGATGCTGTTGTGTGACACGTGCAACAGGGGGTATCACTTGTGGTGTTTGACCCCAGCACTGGATGGAGTACCAGAAGGCGAGTGGCTATGCCCCGTGTGCTCAGGCACGGGGAGGCAAGCCGCCAATGCCGAGGTGCAGACCCAGAAAGACGAGAGCTCTGGTGCCCTAGAGGACAAATTGGGCATGAAGGAGCAGCAATTGAATGAGAAGCTGTCGGCGGAGATGCGCCTGTTGCCAGCAGACGTGGGTCCTCGTCGGGTGGTGAAGGGAGACAAGTTCCAGCCTTGGCATGCCATTTCATCAAGAGAGATGCTGTTGAAGGAGGAGGACATGTTCTTGGGCATGCCTGATCAGTTTGACTGGGGAAGACAGGACAAGCTCTCTGTGGCTACTGCCCCGCGCTCCAGTAC
This sequence comes from Cymbomonas tetramitiformis, assembly GCA_001247695.2. Taxonomy (NCBI): domain Eukaryota; kingdom Viridiplantae; phylum Chlorophyta; class Pyramimonadophyceae; order Pyramimonadales; family Pyramimonadaceae; genus Cymbomonas; species Cymbomonas tetramitiformis. The sequence goes on from LGRX02001438.1 coordinate 7,830, forward strand.
TGTCACAAGTACTTTAGTAAAACCATTATGGGGCCTTTTCAACAGGTTCCACGGGTCAAGTTACAGCTCAGGAAAATCATTTCGGACCCTTTTGAATTATTTTGAATGATAGTGCACGCTACAAGCAACTTTAGGTGTGAGTAAATCGCGTGTGCTTTCATGCTATAAAACACCAGAAAAATAATTAATTTCGAAAGTACTATCACAAGTACTTTGACTACGAAGGTGTTTTCGCTCGGTAGATGGCCATATATATTCGTATAGGGTGATAGGACTCTTCATTGGGATGTACTCGAACTGTGCAACATGCATTACCCCATGAGAATGCCGGTATCCTGCCATAACCATGGCAACTATCGCCGCATGTGAGAAAAACTGATTTTTTGGATGTTTTTCACTTATAAAATTTCGAGTTCCATCGTACCGCATCCCTGATTGTGATCCCATGGAGCGAAGGTCCGAGCACATTAAGGTCTCAAAAAATCAATATTGATATCTACTTTGATGTTTTGCACACCCTAGTGCTACCTCCATCACACATCGAGCTCGCCGTGCCGTTTTCTTCTCGTGGGTATGCGCAGGCTGGAGCAAAGAAATAGCCCCCAAAATCAGGGTTTCCTTGTCGAAACCCAAAACGTCATAACCTCTTCGTTACTTAGAGTTATGTGAGTTATGACATGATATTTCATGCACATACACTCCACTTGACTAGGAAACCTTCACACATATGGATATATCATGCATCCACGACTCAAAATTGATGACTTTGATCATTACCCACTACTTTTGCAGGGTCACCATACTAGAAAAATCCCCAAAAAATCATTTATCATCAAAAGTCGTGAATGATGGGAAATTTTCATCCTTAAGACCCTATAAGTGCACGAAAATCATTATAAGTTCATGAAATATATCAGATACTCGACTAATTGCGGCGCAATGTAGGGTTGCCCTCTGCTGCATAAACGTATATAATCATATATATTGCACATTTTGCTATGATACTTCGATTAAAGTCCAAAAAAGGGCCTCGTAGTCCACAACATCGTTACAAATCATCTCCGAGCGATACTCGGTACAAGGGTGACCATCGGGAGAATCCATGGCATGCTACTTGTGTATGCGTACTAGTACACTGTCTGCTAGGCCCTGGCATCTCTTCATAACTCGAATATGCACCTTAGACATCGACCGGGGTCCCCAAAAATGGGTCTCGTAGTCCACAACATCGTTATACATCATCACCGAGCGATACTCGGTACAAGGGTGCCCGTTGGGAGAATCCATGATATGCTACTTGTGTATGCGTACTAGTACGCTGTCCGCTAGGCCCTGGCATCTCTTCAAAGCTCCAAAATGCACCTTAGACATCGACCGGGGTCCCCAAAATGGGTCTCGTAGTCCACAACATCGTTGTACATCATCACCGAGCGATATTCGGTACAAGGGTGACCATTGGGAGAATCCATGGCATGCTACTTGTGTATGCGTACTAGTACGCTGTCTGCTAGGCTCTGGCATCTCTTCATAACTCGAATATGCACCTTAGACATCGACCGGGGTCCCCGAAAATGGGCCTCGTAGTCCACAACATCGTTACAAATCATCTCCGAGCGATACTCGGTACAAGGGTGCCCGTTGGGAGAATCCATGGTATGCTACTTGTGTATGCGTACTAGTACGCTGTCCGCTAGGCCCTGGCATCTCTTCAAAGCTCCAATATGCACCTTAGACATCGACCGGGGTCCCCGAAAATGGGTCTCGTAGTCCACAACATCGTTGTACATCATCTCCGAGCGATACTCGGTACAAGGGTGACTATTGGGAAAATCCATGGTATGCTACTTGTGCATGCGTACTAGTACGATGTCTGCTAGGCTCTGGCATCTCTTCATAACTCAAATATGCACCTTAGACATCGACCGGGGTCCCCCAAAATGGGTCTCGTAGTCCGCAACATCGTTATACATCATCACCGAGCGATACTCGGTACAAGGGTGCCCGTTGGGAGAATCCATGCCATGCTTCTTGTGTACCCCAACCTACCATGAGATTGATTTGTGTAAACACACTTGTAGGGTTGGGTTTAACCCGCAACTTATTACCACAAATGGCATCACGCCAACAGGCTCACACCCACAAACATCATTGGCCAACATACACCCCTTGGATATGTGTGGTCGCCCGGGCAATCTCACGCCAAGAGCTACTCCAAAAAAATTCGTAAAGATGGCCAACTGTTTGAACACCCAGTGCGGAAACCGCAATGTAACAAAAAATGCTACCCCCTCGGCAATATGCATCCAGTGGGAAGGCGACAAGTGGTTTAGAGGCCAATGGCACAAAAGACAATCATGTTTGGGTCACAAAGTCAACATAATATGAAGGGCAGTATGACCGTAGCCTTAAAAGACACCGAAAAAAATTATGGCGTGAAAGTACTTGTCATAGTACTTTCGAGCTCGAAAGTACTATGACAAGTACTGTGGGGCAGTAGCCATCTGAGGCTGTGCAGATCTTCATGCCAGGGCATTGGAATGAGGGGCATCGCACGGTGCTGAGCAAGAAATATCGAGAACAGAAGGCCATGGCAAGACATCTGAGGGATGCACCTCTTATGCCTGCGCTGGCTGAAGAAGAAGTTGAAAGACGAGGAGAGTTGAGGCACATGACCAAGGCTCAGGTGAAAGAAGCCAGCGCGCTGCAGTGGGGGCTCGAACTGGTTATCACAGTGCCCTCTGAGGTGAGGCGTTTGGCGACAGAGGTGGACTGGAAGTCCGTCAATGGCGTGTGGGACCCGTGGGCAGGCACTGGGGTCATCAGTGAGGTGATGGTAGAGCAATGGCCGCAGTTGAGATTCATGAACAATGACTGGAACTCTCAGTTGGGTTGGCCTGAGGCGCATGATGCACTTCAGCCGGGTAATTATCGCATATGGAAGGAGAAGTATGGTGTCTGTGACGCAGTGGTGACTTCGCCTTGGTTCGCAGCGCTGGATATCGCGTTCCCGTTGGCAGTAATGGCCAGTCGTGTGGTGGCATGTGTCCATGTTCCATCTTACTATTTGACAGACATGACCGAGAGCAGGGCTGCGTACTTCAGACGATTGAGTCAGACAGGACGCTTGCATGTGATTGGGCATCTGGAACATGGACCTATTGGCCGCAGGTGTATGTGGGTCTTGGTGTTCAAGAACCCATTGATCAGAGCCAGAATGTTACAAGGCGGAGAAGGTGAAGGCATTGGTATGTTCACTTTCAGTTTGGGCAAGTTCATGGCAGATGGTGATACGACCCAGTATGCTGAGCAAGCCCACATTTGAGTCTGTGCTACTGCACGCAGCAGCTACAGATGGGGGATGTTGGAATCTGGGCTTGCATGTAAGAGTTCAGCGTTCGATAACAGGGTATCAGAATTTTAAAAATTTTGTAGCTCTACGATCTTATGCTGTGTTGAGAATTGCTCGATCAGTTACCGGCACCAGTGGATATTAATGATGCTTATGATCAGTCGCGAGTGTTAAGTTCGTTCGATTCCGAGATTGTACCATCATATGCACGCGTTTGCGACAGCTGTAACAAACGCCGGCTTCTCATGGTACCGCGCCGGGTTTGTTCAGCTGGTGACACGCATGACAGTGGTGACAGCATGACAGGCTTTACGAAGATGACCATCTGTGAGATGCAGACTCGTCAGAGAAGATATAGTCACCATCAGGTGACCAGAGAATGATAAGACGAAGATGGCAGTGACTCCTTTGCCGCTGACGTGTCAGTCAGAATGCGGTAAACGGTAACATTGTTAGAGCTGGCATGGGATAATGACTTTCCATTGGCCAGATGAAGATTTAAGGGCTAGAACCCGTTACAGTTTTGGGAAATGTGACAGGACATTGAGATATAAGTAGACTCTGACCGAAGGTCAGGCTAGTGGACTCATTATTGTTTTGCCTTCGCAAGTACTAGGTGGCTGTTCGCGTGCCAGTGCTAGAGTGCTAAGACAGTTCTGCTCACAGCTTTTGTACACAATAATTCGTATTTTGTGATATAATATCAATTTTGACGGATACATTTTACTGCTGTTTTCATACTTTTTCATGTTGGAATCTGGGCTTGCATATAAGAGTTCAGCGTTTGATAACAGGGTATCAGAATTTTAAAAATTTTGTAGCTCTACGATCTTATGCTGTGTTGAGAATTGCTCGATCAGTTACCGGCACCAGTGGATATTAATGATGCTTATGATCAGTCGCGAGTGTTAAGTTCGTTCGATTCCGAGATTGTACCATCATATGCACGCGTTTGCGACACCCTGTACATGACACCTGGGTCAAATGGCTACTACCCAAATTCATGGTCCTACCACAAGGACCAATGGGCAATTGCGGTTTCGATCACTAAATCGACTATTTGAGGCACAGGCAACATTTGCACATGATATTTATGAGCTAAATGAATTTTATTTCTTATAGCGGCGCCCCCCATGAGACTTTAGGTGTGTGGTTGAACGACACGCTTTAGGGGTGTAATTTCACTAAAAGCTTGAAGAAAATGGTGGTCCTACCACAAGGACCACCGTTATTTTGAGTATTAGGAGTCACATGGGGGCTCACGGTGATGCTCATGGCTATACATCTTGAGTTTACAACCAAATAAGATAACTGAATCGGTTACTTCGCACCCTCATCATCATTTCCGCTCTATTTCAGCATGGCGCATGTTCAACACAATGCAAATTCCGAATTTAGTGAATTTCGGACTTTGGAAATTGGCATTCATCCATTCTAAAATGTACACGCCAGTCGAAAAATAAGATATTTGGATGATGTTAGACTTTCAGAAATTCGCAATACATATATACTTGAAGATTTAATGTGCCGCACAAACCAACCTTGCGATATATGCCCTCTAGCAAGCAATTATGATGGCTGGCTGGCCAGCTCGCGTGACCACTGTTTTAGGGGGGGAACCAACGAGCCAATATATTAGAGGGGAAGCCAACGAGCCAACGAGCCAATATACGCATTCCAACCGGGCCTACCGCCCAAATATGATTGGGACATATGTATACAGTAATCACTCACCTTTAAGGAACCTCGACGTTAAGGAACCAGCCAGCCTTTGGGGGGGGGGTGGGTACCCAAGTTGATGAGAAAAGCTGGCTGGACTTTTTTTCTTATGGAATCACCCTGCGATAAGAAATATGGTGCTGGCTGACTATCTTAAGGGGCATTTCATAAAGTTCATATATATTAAGAAATCTAGGCTGGATTCTGGGAGGGTTGCATTCTTGCTACGAGCGTTTGACTTGACGGCACTAAGAATGATGGCCTTCAGTTCTAAATAGTCTGATTCAGATATGATATCATCGGCTAAGTCCTGCTTTAATTCTTTCAACTGTGCACGGCTCTCAGGGTCCATTTTCTAGGTTTTGAAAATTTTAAGAAATGTGGCTGGCTACGTAAGGATGACACGTGGATGGCTATGGAATGTGCTGGCTGGCTTAAAAGATCGCGGTCACTATTCTTAACAGATTCCATGGGACGGCGGGGGGGGTACCCAAGTCGATGAGAAAAGCTGGCTGACCTGGAATTTACGGTTTTCTTAAAGGTGAGTGATTACTGTAGGTTCAATTTGATGGTATCCGCGCAGGTGTAGTGTTGATATATGATTGGTAAAAAAATATTGAAGATGAGTCACTAATTTGCCACATTTTGAATGTTCCAAAAAATCCGTTTTGAAAATTTGAGTGTAGAGGTTTGAAATGCGTTCGTCATGGATATATGGGATGGATATAGGCCAAACCAGCGTTCAAATAAATTAATATAGGACCTATATATACCACCTTTCATTGGTTAGACACCACAAATCACGGGAGATGGCCAATTAAATTATCGGAACAATGGTCCTCGTGGTAGGACCAAATCGTCGATTTGGTCCTACCACAAGGACTGCGGGGCAGTAGCCACAAAGCCACAAAGCTGACCGATGCAACATACATAATAGTTGCCTATGAAGGCTAACAATATATTAAAGCCTATTGCCCTTACTTCTTGTAATATATACTAATGCATGTCGATCATCTTTATACCCTGCTCTTAAATGTTCTACTATCATTATGTTGTATCAGGAGCAGGAAATTGATCCTTCCTTGCTAAGGTGTAGTGAGCCTTGTACCAAATCATACCCTTGCACAGATACGCATACATGCGGGTACCATATCTGTGGATAAATAAAAACTGTTATGCTGCCTTTGCCAGACCGTGGTTTGTCATTCGGATCTTATGGCTAGTGATTCCGCAGCTACCGGAATACTGAGGTAGACGGAGTTGTGATCCTGCGTTGTGTTTGACATACATAACTAAACGAATTCACATTAGTACGTTGTCGAATCCATCCTATGAAATGTTCGTCAATGCGCGCGTACCGGACCGAAATAAAAAGGAGTTTGGCAGACGAGTGAGGATTTAAAGTGGACTTATAAAGACCCTCCGATATCTCGTAAGCAGGGCCTCCTCCGTTTGCATTAAAACAAACCTTATTCAAAAAAGGTTCTCCATTCTGCCTGTGAACCTCCATAGTAGCTCTTGGAGGGGAGGAAGGGGTGGATGCACTATATAAGGCCGTGGAAACAAGTACCCAATGGGTCGAATCGTCGATCGGCAAGCGCGATATCTATCCGTAACGTAAACCTCGGAAGATACCTTGAGCGTCACTCTGAAATACGAAACGCAATCAGGGGGGCAACATCCCAAAAGCTGTAAGGCTAAAAGCCTAAGGTGAGGGTTTAAAGTGGACTCAGTTCCCCCCGATATCCTAAAACACCTTGAGGGACGCCTCATCGGTGTAAGAAGACTGGCCAGTTCAACAACAAAGACATCAAAGACATATACAAAGGTATGCACCCTATATTGTGAGGTCACAACACTTCTAAGAGGGGAGATCTGTCAGGGATATGACCGATGACACATGTGTCATACATGTCATACCGGTCATACATGTCATACATGTCATACCATGTCATGTCATGTCATGTCATGTCATGTCATATGTCATAATGACATACAATCGTCGAGTATTGTCAGTACGGTCGACTATGACATGTACAGTCATGCTGGAATTGACGCTACGACTAGTTCGTACAGTCTAGTGTCATTCCTGTATGTCATCTTCGGTGGTCAGCCTGTGTCACTCATCTCGGGTATATTCATGGAAGCAGTGACTTCTGCCCCCCCTCTCCCAGGGGGGTCGGCAGCCCTGTTCTTGTGTCACCACTCGATCTGCGGTGTCAGGTTCAGGCTCCCAGCTCTCAGCTCTCAGCTCATAAAACACCTAAGTATTTTATTCGATCATCTTTTTGACTGCGAAACCCGTGTGAGCCACTGCTCAGCTTTCGTTGCCTGCGTTCATATATATATATATTCACTATATATATATTTCACACTTCCCGTCAGGTTATGGGTTACCACTAGCTGGTGGTTTCTCACGTTCTTTTTAGCTTTCATTCGGATCCCGCGCAACGCGGTATACAGTGACGTAACGTCACTTCTCATCAAACCGGCCGGCAGTCGCGTACCGTTCCTCCGTGCCCTCCCCCGAAGTAGTGCTGCAACAGCACCCGCATTTCTTTATTTGAGCGTAACGCCCAATCTTGTCTTCGTGCGCAACGCACGTTTACGGCCACCATTTCCGACTGCGTCTTACCAAACATGTCAGCAGCCGCCAACGCGCCTCTCGGCAGTCGGCTTCGGGCCGCCCGCGCAGCTAGCGGGGGGTCCCCCCATTCTACCCCTGCTTCCAGTCAGAGCGGGGATGACGACCCCATCATTCGGATGTCCTCTTTGCGGAGCCGCCCAACACCGATTTCTCGGTCCGCGACCTCTGCTGAGTTTCATGCCAACAGCGATGTGTGGGTCTCTACTCCGGTTCGAGCCTCTCAACGTGAAGAATTCACGGACAAGCTCGACTTCGCCTTCTCCTATGGGGAGGAACTATCGAAACTACTTTGTGCCCACGGCTTTAAGCCCAAAATTGGCATTACCCTCGACACCCCCGAAGCTGAGTCCGACTTCGCGGTCCTCTTGGCCAACATGTCTCACGTCTTTGGCCCTGTGTCCCGCGACGAGTTCCTGAAGCTTCTGGATCTGGACAACGAGTACGAGGTGTACCACTGGACCCTGAACGAGCTCATCTACATCGTCCTCCCAACGGTTCTACGTGGTACTGCCTTGACCCTCTACGAGGAGTCTTCCCTCGTGCACCCCCATGACGGCCGCTGCGCATTACAGCGGCTGCGTTACCACGTTGAAGGCATTGGGGACCCCGACCCTCATCGGTTTTGGGTTCGCCTTCGCGCTGTGGTCATCGACGAGACCATCGAGCCCGCCCCCCAGCTTGCGGTTTTCCGGATGCTTGCGGACAAGCACCGCAAGCTCAACCCGACCTACGCCGACCGCGACCTCGTCCAGGACCTGTACGCCGTCCTCCGCGCATCTGCCGCTTCCTCCCCTCACTTCGCGCCCCTTTACCTGGTGGTGCTCCGTGAGTTGGGCATGGGCAACCACTTCACGTACTCCTCCCTCGCCCTTCGCATCAGCAAGGTCTTCCGCGACGAGTTCCCGCTTGCGCGCAGGTCCGAGCCGGTGTCCGGTGGTGGTGGCTCAGCGGCTGGTGGTGGTGCCCGAGGCGGTGGTGGCGGGTCCCCTGGTGGCTCGGCTTATTCCTTCGGCTCGCGCCGTAGGGAGAAGCCCGTCGGCGATTGGAAGCCCGTCAAGGGCGTGCGTTACCTCCAATGGGAAGGGAAAGGTAACCCCTGCGTGACTTGCTTCCGCCTCTGGGCGGTGACCGACGCACACCTCGGCACTGCAGGTGTTTGCCCCTACTCGTGCACCAAATCGTTTAACCCTGACCGTGTGCCACCGGATGCTCCACCCCCTCCCTCGAAGCCGCCACCTCTGTCCGCGTGGCCTCCATCCGCCGCTCCTGCCGCTCGTGCTCTGCAAGCGGAGCCGGAGCCGCAGGATGACACCGAGCCGCAGGGCCCTGCTGTCATGCACGTTCGTTCCATCGAGCCCGCTCCTGACTCGTACGAGATGGACGGCGGGCCTGTCATCGGACTTGATGCTGGTGAAGCAGCGTGGGTACCTGGCGCCATGGCGCTGTCTGGTTACATTGACGAGGAGGACGACGCCGACTGGCCTGCTTTCCGCTCTGGCCCCGTCTACATCCCGCCCACGGCCCTCGACAAATCGGCCGTGACCGATCACGGCATTGCACCACCGTCTGGTGGTGCACCTTAGAAAGAACATCGCACGTCGCCTAGCCTTTTAGCTTAGCATCTTGCTTCGGGTTGCACCATCTACACCGTGCCGCTCTAGATTGACTCTGGGGAGCCCCAATGGGCCCGTAACAATTTGTGTTGCTAGGGTTTAGGGTGTGTTTGCTTGCTGTCTCCTTTGCCTGGCACCTCACCTCTTCGTGGTGAGGTGGTGTCATGGAAGCAGTGACTTCTGCCCCCCCTCTCCCAGGGGGGTCGGCAGCCCTGTTCTTGTGTCACCACTCGATCTGCGGTGTCAGGTTCAGGCTCCCAGCTCTCAGCTCTCAGCTCATAAAACACCTAAGTATTTTATTCGATCATCTTTTTGACTGCGAAACCCGTGTGAGCCACTGCTCAGCTTTCGTTGCCTGCGTTCATATATATATATATTCACTATATATATATTTCACACTTCCCGTCATATATATCGTTTGTATATCCGAGTTTAGTGATCCATTGTTTCACCGTCGGCAGCGGGTCCCCACTGCCTGTTCAGCTGTTTCCAGCAGGTTATGGTTCCTCTCACGTTCGCGTGAACTGAATTTTAGCGTAGAAATTTATTTTATTTCCGTTCTATCTTTCGGTTAAGCGTCTCCACGCCTTGTGGGACGCTTTGGAGCAGATTCTACGTATTTTCTGGAGGCGGCTGCTTTCGGCTTTGGGAGATTACGACGGGGTGGACTCCTACGATTTTTGTCGCGTTATTTCATTGTCAGATCTCGTTTTCTTTGATGGATTCGCAGCAGATTTCTTCGAGTGAGGAGCTTATGGCCCTTTTGGCGACTATTGATGCTAGTATGAAGAGGGTCTCAACTCTCAAGCGTTCTCAGCTGTTATCATTATGCAGCTCTATTGAGCTGGCATTTCTCAGCGTCCGTGTACCACTCCATTCTCGCGCACTGAATTAAAGATAAATTCTCAACTACGCTACGTATTCACCGAATAAATTCTCACTACGGAACGCGCAGCGAGACACTTCCACACAGTTAATCAGAACACGGCAAGAAGCCTCGTTCTCAGTCACTGAGACGGCTCTTACAGTATGGCCTCCGACCGATTAGAAAACCTCAGTTTTCAGATCGGTTCCCGGTGACTGTCATACTTCCAGTCACCTGTCACAGATCAGAAAACTCTCAGTTTCTGCCCGTTGGACTAGGCAGTGATAGAAGGAACTCAATATAAATAGTAACTAGATACTCATCATTATCATACCCGATACGGGATAAACTTTAATACTATTCAGAGTCTACTGAACTTTTAATTTAAAATTTTAAGACTAAACTTAAAACTATTCAGACCGCAGACACTAGCAGAGTCACCGAAGATGACACACCTGATACAGTGGCTGTTCCCATTATGACGCACTTTTTGGATCGTTCCTCAGGACGAGCTCGATAATTCGATATGCGCGCGCAAACGGTCGAGATGTCACCTTGTCAGTCAAGATGAGTTCCCAAAAAACCGAATTTAAAAATATTAAAATCTCGAGCTTCCACAACCCTGCGCATTGGTGGAGGGTCGATACTGCTGTTCCCATTATGACGCAACGCCTTAATATGAGATTTGTTATGAAACAAACTGATCGTTCGGTGCTAGTGTATAAATATACGGAAAATCTTGATTTGCACCCAAACGTCGTGCCTAAATGAAAATTTTGACAATCCCATGATATATAAATGGGGGTATTTTATATTGGTAATTATAGGGAAGGGTTATACGCGCTGGAATTCACACGTCGTTTCCGTCTCAATCCCGGAAAAATTCTGAACCAGCGTGACGGTCATATCGTCTCGCATCGTCTCGCGTGTCATCGTGAATTTAATTTCCAGGATTATTAAATCATCATCAATTTATCTTCCATCGATATCGCGGATACGATTGCCGTTGGCGTGGACTCGCTCAAGGATAAAGAGCTGCGCACCAACATTTACTGCTCATAATTTTCTCAACGGTCCTTCGCTTCGCCTCATGGGCGAAACGATGTCGTGGCTGCTGTGTTATGCGTAGGGATTTCGGAAGTGTTTGGCTGCTTTTATTTTTCAGTTTACTTATGCATATGTGCCAACTCACGATACTCATTTTGTGCAGCTTGTGTCGCAGGTTTTCCGATGGCGAGGAGGGGCGCGCTTTCTTGTGGTGTGGAAGTCTAGGGCAACCTAGCTTGGGATCACACCCAACCACATCGGACCCACCTTGTTCTCACGTTTTATTCAACTCACTTTGAATATGCATACAAAGTTTGAGGAGCATCGAGGTGTGATAAGTTAGAGACTGATTTATCTTTTTGGGTTTATGGCGTCATCGCGACCTCTTGGGGTGTGGAAGTCAAGGTTGAGCATGCCAACCTTGCTTGGGTTCGAACCCAACCACATCGAAGTCCTCTGTGTTAGCGCACGAAACTTTGCACTAAATTTGCTGAGAGTAATATTAGTTCACCATCTTGCGCGCAAGGATTGTCGTCAAGTATGCACGAGAAGGTCACTTCATGACAAAGAGCTTTTTGGGTTTGGGTTTTCATGTACCCAAACCAACAAATGCCAAACAGTCAAGGTCTTCCCGTGCTTCCTAGCAAACGAAACTACGCTGATATTTTGTCAAGATAAATATCTTCAAGTTCCCTAAAGCACAAGGACTGAGATACATTGTTTGCGAAACAAACAGTTTATTTCCTTGGCAGATTTATTGGGTTTGGGCTCGAATGTACCCAAACCCAATACATTCCAAACAGCCAAGGGCTTCCCGTGCGTTCTAGCGCACGAGACTTTCCACAAATATTGTCGAGATATATACATTTGAGTTCCCTGAAGCTCAAGGACTGGCATACACTGTGCCCGAAACGAACAGTTTATTTCTTTGGCAGATTTATTGGGTTTGGGCTCGTATGTACCCAAACCCAATACATGCCAAACAGCCAAGGGCTTCCCATGCGTTCTAGCGCACGAGATTTTCCACAAATATTCTCGAGATATATCTCTTTAAGTTTCCTGAAGCTCAAGGACTGAGATACATTGTTCGCGAAATGATCAGTTTATTTCTTTGGCAGATTTATTGGGTTTGGGCTCGATTGGACCCAAACCCAATACATGCCAAACAGCCAAGGGCTTCCCGTGCGTTCTAGCGCACGAGACTTTCCACAAATATTGCTAAGATATACATATTTCAGTTCCCTGAAGCACAAGGACTCAGACTTCGATGTGGTTGGGTTCGAACCCAAGCAAGGTTGGCATGCTCAACCTTGACTTCCACATCCCAAGAGGTCGCGATGGCGCCACAAACCCAAAAAGATAAATCAGTCTAATACTTACCAAACCTCGCTGCTCCTCAAATTTTGTATGCATATGCAAGGTGAGTAGATTAAAATATGAAAACAAAGTAAGTCCGATGTGGTTGGGTATCATCCCAAGCTAGGTTGCCCTAGACTTCCGCATCTCAAAAAGGTGCGTCCCTCCTCGCCATCGGAAAACCTGCGACACAAGCTGCACACACCGAATACCGTGAGTTCCGCATATATGCAATAAACGAATTGAAAAATAAAAACAGCCAAACACTTCCGCAATCCCTGCACATAACACAGCAGTCACAGTGAACACAGTTCCGGCCCTGAGGCGAAGGAACGTTGAGAAAATTATGAGCAGTAAATGTCGCAGCGAGCGCTTTATGGTTGAGCTAGTCAACGCCAGCGCCAACGGTAATCGTATCCGCGATATCGATGGAAGATAAATTGATTATCTGTTTTAATAATCCTGGAAATTAAATTCACGATGACACGCGAGACGATGCAAGACGATATGACCGTCACGCTGGTTCAGAATTTTTTCGGGATTGAGACGGAAACGACGTGTGAATTCCAGCGCGTATAACCCTTCCCTTTTATATATCGCGCTGGGTCCGCGACGCCAACTCGAATATCATTGGGAGATAATATATGCAGTGTATACAAAACCAAGCTTCGAATCGACAAAAATCAGGGGGAAACACGCTGTAAACAATTGTTTTTTTTCGTTACCCGTCCTTTTCTAGCTCCGTTCCGTCATATCGAATATATCACGCGTTTGAACGCTATTTCATGGAATCGCGCGCTATTTTTCGAGTATTTTACTGGACAGCAAGAGAATTTACATTTGTATACAAAAATCATTTACACCCAAGTTTTATATATCGCGCGATTGGACGATTGAGTGAAATCCCTTGTTTTTATTGCGAAATCGAAGATTCTACTGTCTTAGAATATGGAGTTTGTAATGAAAATCTGAAGTGCGTCATAATGGGAACACGTCATAATGGGAACAGCCACTGTACCAGATAATGACAGGACGCGGGCGCGGGCACAGCGACGGGCATGCGCGGGCGAGTCATAGGTGATGCTGGTCGATCGTCAGATTGGATAGGCCACGTGTATCGCGATATTATTGTTTTGCTTTCGGTTTGGTGATCTCTGGAGCACGCTTGCCTGCTTGGGCTGACGTGAGTCGTCACGTTTTCTTTACGTTTTTTCGTGTGGAAAGGAAAAGGCAACGACAACTGTTTAACTGTCCCTCGCCCACCGAAATCTTCAAGCGTCCAAAAAGCAAGAGTTGACGCGAATCACATACCGTTGAAGTTCCAAGAAGTTCGGTAAAGTTTCTTTTTAGTCGGGTCATAATGAATATGGCGAATGTTGGTGCGATCAGGCCTGTCAAAATATTTGTGACTGACATCGCAACTGGTCGTCCGAGGTCTGCTTTCCACGGAACCCATGCGCCAGCAAAGTCTGCACCACTGCCGTTGCAGCGTCTGGCAGGAGAAATTAGAATTAGCGATCGTCGACGTACTGGTTTGAAGTCTTCGGCGTCCAGAAATGTGAAGTTGACTTGCCGGGCAGCGAGTGGAGCTGCTGAAGCCGAAGATCAATACTCGGACCTTCAGCAGGTCGTTGCGGTCTTGGGATCTCAGTGGGGTGACGAGGGTAAGGGTAAGCTTGTGGACATCATCGCTCAAAAGTACGATGTCATCTGCCGTTGCCAGGTATTCAAGTAAATGTTTGCAGCCATCCTTTCGCGGCGCCGCTCACCAATGTATTTGTATTAATACGCCATCTGTACCTGTTCTTTTCGGGCTTGATTATGGCTTTCTTACAGCAGTTGCCATGTTTTAAAACTGTCGTTTGGCCACTTTGTCTTAGGGCGGAGCAAATGCTGGCCACACCATCTATGACGAGACGGGCAAAAAGTACGCGTTGCATCAGGTACACAGAACTAGCATGAGAGAAAGTTTTTCAGATGAAATATCTGCGCTGATCTGACGGCCACGAATGTAAAGTGACTGTTGTCTTGGAATCGCAGGTTCCTTCAGGCATTCTTAACAGAAAATCAACCTGTCTCATTGGCCACGGAACAGTGGTTCACCTTCCAAGTTTGTTCGAAGAGATCGAAAAACTCGAAGCGAGCGGTGTGAGCTGTGAAGGTCGCCTTCTGCTATCGGATCGCGCACATTTGCTGTTCGATCTTCACCGTGAGGTACTGGTTGCTCCTCCCGGTATTCGGCTCTCCGACTGCAGATATAGCTTGGATATTTTTGCCTATTTCGTCCACGGAAATATGTTCTGTTCTATCTTCTCCCTCATCTCTCACGTCACATTCACTCGCCCGTGTCAAGAGGAAAACCTCACCGCCCATCCTTTCGTAAATGCAGGCCGACGGACTTCGTGAGGAGGAACTGGCAGGCAACAAGATAGGGACAACAAAGCGCGGCATCGGCCCAGCGTATGCCTCGAAGGTGACTATCGAAAAGCCGATGATCTTACTGATAAGATAGCTCTTGAACGTCCGCAGGCTTGGTAACGCTCTTTTTCGGTATCTTTTGCGAAAGGAAAACTTGACAGCCACTGAAAACAGCAGCACTTCAGCAAGCACTGCCCGAAGGATTCTCAATTCTCTTTATAGCTCCTCGGGTGTAGGCTGCCTTTTCCGCCTCTCGCTTGTGTTCACCACTCGAGTTTCCCCCCTTTCTTATTGGCCTGCTGGGCTCTCAGCAGTGATGCAACAGTGCAAGTAATCAACTTGCGCCTTGAAGGTTGTAGTTAACTGTCAGGTGTTAATCCACGTTTCCTTGCTCGGGGCGTGAGGTATTCTGCAGGCCAATCGCGTCGGGGTGCGCGTGAATGAGCTGCGAAAGCCAGACTTGTTGAGGGAGCGACTGGAAGTGTTGTTTGATGACACTAAAAAGCGCTTTCCTAGCTTCGAGGGCGATCTGGATGCCGAACTCGAACGATACGCCGAGCTAGCAGCACGAGTGGACCCGTTCATCTGCGACACAGTCGAATACGTCAACAAAGCTTTCAAGGAGGTACTTGGCCGTTTATTTTCCTGCAGGCTTCCCTTGTTTTTGCCTGCTCAGCTCTCTGGAGAACTCCCAAGGAAGCTTTAGGAGAGTGTTTCCATATCCTGTCGTTGCTTTCACATCCTCTGTGCTGGACCCGGACTTTCAGGGCAAGTTGATCTTGGTGGAAGGTGCAAACGCTACCATGTTGGACATTGATTTCGGAACTTATCCCTTCGTCACTTCTTCAAATCCTTCGATTGGTGGTGTGGTGGCCGGCCTCGGGCTAGCTCCAAATAAATTCGGTGACTTGATCGGCGTGGTATGCTTGCTCTACTTCTCACCCACAGATATTATGGTATTGTTTGCCTAGGAACTCCGGAAGCAAGTTCCGCAGCTGTTCTTCTTGTTACTGTCGTCCTATGTTACAGCAGCGAGAATCGGCGAGAATCGGCGAGGCTACCGCCGTCGGTGCGGGGTGCAGGTCCTTGAGGTCATAAATCGTTGTCGTGTACTCTCATCGATAAACAAGTCTTGAAGTTTGGGCAAGTAGTGAGTCGGCGCTAGATATCTTGCTTTTTATTTGTGTGGCGCCCCCGCTCGGCTTGGAGCGAAGCTGCAGAGTCACCCCTGCCTGAGGGCTTCTTTGCGACGCTTGGTTGAAAGGAGGGGAGACCCTGGCTGGCAGGCCAAGGCGTACACGACACGGGTGGGTGCGGGGCCATATCCCACTGAACTTTTCGGTGATCTTGCTGAAGATATTCGCTCAGTTGGCTTTGAATATGGCACCACAACCGGAAGGCCTCGCCGTTGCGGCTGGCTTGATATTGTGGCCTTGAATTATGCGACGCAAATAAACGGCTACACTTGTCTCAACCTGACCAAACTCGATTGCCTCGACGCTCTTGATGAGGTGGAGATTGGCGTAGGTTACAAGGTACGAGATCGCGTGTTTGTGCCTGAGGCCCAAGCCCAGCTTCCACAATTCTCCTTATGCGTGCGTGCGTCATAAACGCGCTCATGTTTATGGTTTGAATCACGGCCTTCTACACGTCGCATGACTCGAGTGATTGGACATCGAGCAAGCTCTCGTTGTTATGTGATGATTGGACGTTCGGACGCTTTTCACGTCTCTCAGTGTGTGCGCGCCCGATGGTGGGCTGGCTTTTTTGGGGGCAGGCCTCTTGAGGCTCAGGATGTGTGCCTGCTGCCTCAGCCGAGCTCGCATACCCGCTCCTTGCATGTTCGTCTGTGTCCGAGGTCCGTGTGTTCATTGCACGTACACAGAGGGCAATGCTTGTTATGCGGGAGGAAACAAGTGCTGGGGATGCTTTCGTTTCCTTTAGCCTGTACACCTTTGCTGCCGCATTCGCGGTCGAGCAGCCATGCTTGGAGTGTCCTTGTGGCTTGTATGGCAGTGTTCAGGCTTCTTTTGGCTAAGTTCAGCACTCTTACCTGGCGGAAACGGATAAGGGGTGTGGGAAAACCCCTCACCTGCCTAAATGTTTGGAGTTTGAATCTCTGTCTCGTGCATGATTCTTTGAGCGGACACCGAGCAAACTCTTGTTGTGATTTGCTGGATGTGATGATTGGGCCTTCGGGCGCGCTCCTCGCCTCGCGAAGTGTGTATCCGAGGCACAAGAAATGTTTCCATAACGGATCTTGAGTGCAACACTGGAGGAGCTCCCAGCTGCCCTACACTTTCTTTTATGACTGGGATGCGTGTGTGCTGATCCTCGGCCGAAAGTCCTGGCACTAAATTACTAAAAAGCCACAGGAGAACGGTTGCGTTATGTACCCACACCTGGTAACCAAGGATTCCTGTGTGTGTGTGTGTGCTTATGCTTATAACTCCGTTACCCAGAGACCAACAATTGTTGGGCGATGATCGGTCACATCGTTTCATCTTTCCATGCTGCTTTGCATCAGGGTTGGGAACATGTATGAGTTTGTGGTATCTTGTCACGGCCCCGCCCTGCTCCTGATTTGCTTCTCACATCCACTGGGATGATGGTGGGCTGGCTTTTGTTGGCCGATCTCATGCCGTTCAGTGTGTGTGCTTATGCTTGCGGGGGCTCCACTGCAGCTGGGTGTCCCCTTTACATTTGCCTTGCCTGTGCTTGAGCACCGACCTGGAATAGTTCCATAACGGACCTGCTGTGAAAGGTTTTTATGAGCTCCCAGCCACCCGTCACTTTCTTTTTTACTTGGAATTGTGGCTTCTCCTTGGACCGATTCCTTTGCCACCAAGTAACCTCAGAAGATCGGCTGAGAACTATGTACCCACACCGGGGATCAAAGGATTTAGCACCCACTTTGGGACACTCATCCGGATTTTCCGGAGCTCACGAGTGAAGAGTGCGACCCCGTAAGCCTCACTGGGCCACCTGAGCGCCTCTGCAACTGCATTGCCGACGCACTGCTGCTGTGTCTCTGAAGCCAGTTCACCTGTGCCTCCCGAGCTGCCCGAGCCATCTCCGCACCACCAAGCCTACGTTCAGGACCACCCCCCTCTCCCGAGCCTGCCCCAAAGCCTGGTCTCAAAAGAGCTTGTCCACCCACAACACGACCGGTATTCCAGCAAGGCGGTCCTAAGGGACTGAGAGTGATAAACTGAATTGCTTCGTTCTGACCTTGCGCGCCCGCCATCGATCTGCGCTTGCAACTCTATGGGACTGAAGGCCTTGCACTGGACACCCCATGAGTAAGCTGCGAACTCAATGGCTCTAACGTAATGTTCGTAATGTGCTCTACACTTGCACTGCAACTGTTGTTCTCCTCTGTTCCTACTTGGGGTCCATCCCCACGTATGCCTTGTGTGTGCGCCCGAGGCCTCAGCCCGGCTTGCGTACTTGCTCCTCGCTTTCCCTCACCCTTGCTGACTTGGTAAATGTTTTTTGCAACAACGTGATCTGTAATTTGGACCTGAGATCTCCTTCAAAGCTGCGGGCATCTAACCGGCGGGCTTGGAGCCATTTGTCTGATACCGTATGTGTGCACGCGACTCTTCAGGATCCTGATGGAAACGTTATCAACTACTTTCCTGCGGACGTGGACTATTTGTCCTCTTTGGAAGCGGTTTACGAAACTATGCCTGGGTGGAAGGAAGACATTTCTAAGGTAGTGGTCGACTTTGTTTGAATCACCTTGCTTCCTAAGGCCCACCTCGTGCCATTCAACGCGCACGTGCTCCGGTGCGGCGCGACACTTGCAAACATTGAGCTGCTTGGTACTGTCTCCACGATGGGCTTCTTGTGGGTAGGTTCACTGAGAATGTGCATTATGCTGCAGATTCGTACATATGACGAGCTTCCTGCGAATGCCAAAACATACATCAGCAGGGTGGAGGAGCTCACTGGGCTCCCCTGCAAATACATCGGTGTTGGACCAGGGCGTGATGCGATGATAGTACAGCAATAGACCGGATTCCATTTGTAGAGCAAGTTTTGATTTTAGAAAGTGCTACGCTGCTTTAAGCTGCATTTTCAAGTGCATGGATAGCCACAAGTTACCCAGGCTCGTGATGGGGGGGATGTTTAGAACGTGGCGAGCAAAGGTAGTGAATTGCTGTAATTGCTTTTTCGATCTAAGCACATGAGACATAGCAATAGAACAGTGTCCCCGTATTTCAGGTGGAAATATGAGTATGACATACATCATGTATCTATGTGTCATGAAAGCGTATGATATGCTTGAATACTGTGTATGTTGTTGTTCTCAACAATCATTTTGCTTACTAAACATCCACTATTGCACAGGCTGTGTCTCACACCGGTCCGTGTCCTATTGGTGTGGTGGCATTGCCCTACTTGCATGTTACTTCTACACAAGAATATCGATCTGTCAAATTGATTTGTACTGTGGAGTGTATGTTTACAAAGAAAGCATCGAATTTTAATAGACATGAGCACTTTACACAGAGAAGAAGTTTTTTTGCCATTGCGCCTCCTTTGGTAGATGAACTCTCCATTAGCAGTTATTGTTTATGCAGATCTTTTTATTAGAATTTTGAAATAAAAATTCTGTGACATTAGGAATGATTTCTATTGTGATTGAATTAGCACTAGAAATCCCAGAGTCCGCAATATTTGGTGCTATTTTGGGTTGCCACTGCTTATGTGTGCTGATGTATATCATGCTATTTGATGTGATGAAATTCGTATTATGTGTGGAGTCACACACAGCACTTCAAGGGAGGGAGGGGGGATTGCAACCGTCGTAATAACGTGCAACTATACAATAATCAATTCGCAGTTAAAAACGCATTCAGTTCAGAATAAAAATTGATATTTTTCGTATTGTACATTTGTTCATAATATGGACTGAAGAATTAAAACGTGTACTCATGTGGCATCACTCCCTGCAGCGACAACTACTACATCGTCCTCACTAAAGCATTCATACCCTGCTTGATTTGCTACCATGGTTGGAGCTGAAAGTGATAATTGGTAGCACACGTTTGTCGCCTAATGTAATTTGCGCATTAGCAGGTCACTTTTTCACTTCCGTATTGAGCATGTCTGGTACATAAACTTAGCGAGTTGCTCGACACACTTTCAACGCGAAGCATTTATTACAAAATGATATTATTGTGGTGCCTGTCAATGTTGATGTTTGACAGCTACTCATGCAATATGATATTGATCTGGCACGCTTGGGCAACTGTCCGTTGCCAAAATGCCTTGTCGCAGCGCGCACGCGAATCGATAACAACTGTGTGTTACAACGATGGATGTCGATGGAGGCGAATTGTGCTGATATTATGCATGCTAGGCTGTCTTTGTCCGGGAGGAGCTCACAGATGATTGTGACATGCATATGCACATATTAGCTTCAGCCCCATCTGAAGTGCTATGTTTGGCGTGAGGCACGAGTGCACTCATAAACTACAGCATGTTATTGATGGCGTGATTGTTGCGATCGATCTCGTCGATGCGCATCCATAGACACTCACCCCACTTTGTTTGCAACATACAAATGTATAGTGATACACTAGAGTGGATTGTGTGATTGCACAACCGCAGTGCATAAAAACCTCCATCTGATGGGGACCTGTAAAGTACACCCACAAATTGCTACAGGCCCTCGCCAATTCCAGAGCCGCCTCAAGAGTGAGATTACGAAGGTGCATTGGCGTTATCTTCTGTTGGATGAGCGGTCATTTCGACCTGAGTTGATGACACACAAGGGCGCCCTCCATCATCTTCATCATCTTGTGATTCAGTGCTTACTCGGCTTGCTTGCAATGCTTCAGCCACACTAGGCTCCTGATGACAGGGACAACGTATAAACCCATCAACCAATATTGATAAGTAATTGGCTAGCAAGCAAGCATTCGATTAGTGTTGATGATATCCCACCCTCCCCCCCACACACCGCTCCGATGGTTGAATTCGTTGCGGCATGAGGCGCGGCTCGCGTGAGACAGGGCAAACTTGGTAGATGTGTAAACAATGTCAATAAAAATGTATGTACGTCGGAGATGCTACATTGCACTGCCAATTGAATAAGGAAGGATTTTCTTCTATACTCATTGTGTAAGTTAGAATATGTGCATATTGGTATGCATATGCAACAATGATGTCGGTTGTGTCCGATGTTTTTGTCGTTTTTGGTTTTGTAATGTGCATCCGGTCATCCACCTCCAAAATCTGTCAGATCCCAAAAAATGCCACGAAAGTGTTGGGTGATTATGCGTCGCAGAGATAGCGCATACGAGAAATATATATGTGAAATATAGTATAGTATACACTCTGGCTTACCACCGCGCATACGAAGTGTAATAGGTATTATTGTCCATTCTCAAGGAGTTCCGTAAGCGCACCTTCAGAGCCCCAAGTTCTGAAGAGCTTTGCAGGTTATGGTATATTATATACCTTCCGACAGGGACGTGGCGTACTTCTAGTACAACAAGAAAGTGTGACTCAAAAGCGCTTAGAGGTGTGCCCACTTGTCACATTTGTGGAGCTGACCCGGACACTCACGCAACCTGTACATTGAGTTGGCGACTTGAATTTCTTCCCCCCACTGTGGCTGATATCGTCCTGAAGGCTTCAATGGCCTACTAATAAGTAGGTGCTCATGTGTTTTGTGTTGTGTTCCTGTGCACGGCGCGGCAGGGTGCCTATAGATAGGTAGGATGTAAATGATGAGATAATTAAAGCATATACTATCAACAATTGGCATCATCGTATATATGTTGTTCAGATGGCATGCATGTGCTTACCATCCATACGTCCGTTCCGTTCACCACCTGGATTCAGTTGCGCATTGTTTGTATTGCACCAACAACACCCGCATACATCACGTCAGTCCTCACAAAAAAAACACATGAGCATGTATGTATGTCCCGAGCAGGATTAATTTTATTTTCCCGTTTTCGTTATTGTTATTGCTATACTCATATATTTCATAAGGCTGTTGAGTGATGTTGACTATTAATATAGTTAGGGCTATTAGTGGAATCCGGACCACACAGTGGACCCTGATTTGATGTTATACCCAATGATGAGTTCCGCGGCAGGGAACAAAACTACGGTAGCCCGGGCTGCCACAACAAATGGGATTTATGTTATTTTAATGAGGAACATAATGCACAATCATTGTATCACTCGAAAAATAGAGGTGATAATCATATTGTCACCTCTATGGTTGAAACTGAGACTTTTCATATTTAACTTAAACATCGCATAGTTGGCCAGTTTTCTCAATTGTCCATATATACGCGTCGTATGATAATAGCTATTTGCCAAAATCATTTGGTATTGACAATGGTGCCTAGATTTCTAGGCATTGTCAATCCGCATCATAAGGAATAGTCACAAATGTTGCATACATGCACACGGATTTTTGGCTACTGCCCGACAGTCCTTGCGAAAGGACTGGAATCTCGTTCAGTCCTATCACAAGGACCGGACGCGCGGGAATTTTTTTAACCATCCTCTTGATGCTCCTAGTGCCTATCCTCCGGATTGTAGTCTCATTGGGACCTAAACTGAGTACCCCTTTGCCCGCTTGCCTAAACAATGTCGCAATTTCATGCTACGTTATCAACATTAAGCATGGGTAGCGTTAAAAATCACTAAATTCCAACCACACCACAGTGATATTTTCGGATTTTGTATACCCAGGCAACTTCAACCGATATTTTGAGGGCGAAGATGACCTCCGATCATTTTTTTGACAAGACACTGCAGAAAGAGCAGCTCGCGAACTTGACAACATGGGTCTCCGAATTTGCACAGGACCTTCGTGGAGGTAGCTAGCGTGAGAAACATTTCGGTCCTTGTGGTAGGACTGGCCTTTTTATTTAATTTGAATTAATTTTACCCCCACCTCTTCAGCCCTCACAAGTGCATACCCATATCGAGTATATCACCCGGCACATGTTTTTAATAAATATTTGAGCACCCAAGGATGATCTTTAAGCACTCAAACATCAACTACATCGAAAAATCGTGGCGGCTAGCCCCCTTTTACTTCGGTCCTTGTGGTAGGACTGGAGCGTCGGGCAGTAGCCATTTTGTATAATCTCACATCCTGATGCAGCACAAACGCTGAATATTCATGTGCGATCTTAATAATGATGTGATGATGTACACGGTACGCGCCTCCACCATATCACTAAGCTGTTGCACAATGCCATCTCCCACACATGTGCACATAGCATGTCTTATGAAGTAATATTGCATTTCAGCATAGGCAAATCAGCCATTCAATACAACATTCATTCATGTACATATTTTACGTTAAGACGCCAACATCTTATTCTTTGTTGGTCATTATTCATGAATTTACCATTTTTTGTGGCGCCGTTGTGGAACAGTTTGAGACTTTGGTGGACGCCCGTCTGCTTAGCTGGCGCTCCTGGTGCGGATAGTGCACGCTGCCCGCCAGCATACTTGACAATATATGTTGCGACACGTATAGCACAACAGAGAACACAAATAGTATTGTAACGAGAATAGCCATTAGAGTAGAAACATCAGTATTTAAGAAGCGGCCATCGGTGTCACCACCCTGACGATCATCAACACCAGTACTTGTGTTTCGAATAGAGTGGGTTTCGTGCAATACGGTAGTACGATTAGCAGGATGTTGATCGTCATTCTCGATGCTGATATTCGTATTATGTACAACACATTCGTCGTAGATAAACGTCCCGTTCCATTTGTTCCAACCTGGTGACACGACACATATACCACCCATGTAATCTGTGCACATACGCTAATAACATACAGACAGAAACCCCAATAATTATGCCGTGCGCGTATCGAACCGTGATCAATGTGCTCTATCTAAGCACTCATTAAATTATCTCCATTATATGTTCAGTATTTTCAATATGCCAGATTACATACAAGTTTATATAATTTCGATGTTTAAAAATCGATATTTAGCAACATTTCAAGTTAATTGCATTAATCCAGAGATTATTTGGGGTTCAATCATGATGATCCAACCGATATACACCTCAAATTGGTTGCACATGAATTAAATTTGTCAATGAGCATGCCCATTGATGATCTATATCCATTTTACACACGTGACATATCATTGGATATTAATGAAAACCAAGCCTCTCTTGCATACGCCCATTCAAAACACATTACTCTCTTTAATTTCCATGCCAGTTCACTTTCAAACAACGTGCATGTGATATGCCGCCATACACACACAGATGTTATATCACATCATGCCCCTTTTGAAACACAAGTTGGCAGGGACAAATATGACACACGCGTGCGATCATGCCACGTCACAGCGCATGAGGTGCTACAAGCGATTATGGTGATGAGCGAGCGGGTGTTTAATACTCTGGAGCAGAATAAATGTAGACCAATGGAGATTATAATAGTCAGCAGGAAGTTGTAAAGATTCTCTCCAGAAAATTCCCAAGTTTTCATTGAAAGCATGCTGAGCTAGCATCACAAGTTTATATATCACATCGTTACAAAAAATGTTATTTGTGTGCTGAATTGGGTATACATAAACGACCCAAAAAGTGATTATGCATATAGATAAATTTGTCATTGAGACGGCAGTTCGTTGACCTGGCGAGATCCACGCCTTTTCCAGCATATATAATGAGTGATTAAAGGGTGTGGTCGCAGCTCTCGACAAAGACTTGATCATGTCGTACATGTGAGGTACCTTGGGCAGCTTGATCGAACTCAAGGGTGAATGTATGCTGGTTTCAGCTGGATGGCCACTCACGAGCCAAAGCATACTCCATCTGACAGAGTGCATAGGAATTGGCGAGGGGTGTTCTTGGCCAAATTGTTTTAAGAGTATGTCAAAATAATTCAGGGAGCGTTGCCTGCGACTGACCATGTTTTATACTCTGCATACATTGGCATTGACACGGACGCACGCAATGAGCCTACGCACGACCGGCCTTGTCATCTTTGTGCAACATAGAGTAATCTACCGAAGTGGGCTCGTGTTTTTAGTTTTTTATAAAGTCTACTGAAAATGGCATGCTGTCACACCGTGTGCATATTAGCGTCATCAGCGCATAAACAAGGATGAGCGCACACACATATAAAGTATCGAGTGCCATGAAGAAACACACCATCAACTGAAGTCAGCCAAGCAACCAGCACCGCCGCAGAGAGCGGACACACAATATCACACACACACACACACACACACTCTCTCTCAATTTATCACTCACCTTCGAGCACCCCTTCTCTGCATACTCGGATTCGTGTCTGGGTTTCTTTATGGCACTCGTCAATATGCACAACCAATATTTCCTGGTATCGCTCCCGTACTTCCCGGCTGTAAACGTGAATGGAGTTTGGCACACAATCTGAATACCACCGCCCCAGCACTCCCCAAAAGCTTCCCGGCAGTCTGAATATCACCACCTTGGTCACCGCATTATAATAATAAGCTCCCCCGTCTGAATATCACCGCCCCGCTCTATCTGCCGCTTCCCAGTATGTCCGTGTTGTCCTCAATACAAATCATACTGCATATAGTAGCATATCAGTATAGTTGTCATGCATCACTCAAGCAAATACCGCAGCAACGCTGTCTCAAGTATGTGGGGCTATCTGACGCGCGACCCCATTTACAACAAGATGGTTGCGAAGAAATATCCGCACATAACTGTGGATTTGTGGGATGAGAATAAAATAGGTAAATCCAGCAGAACGGGAGAAATCAAGGGAACAAGCAATATATTCATAATGCACCTAGCGGAGATGAGGCCACACACAGCCTGTCCAACAAATGTTGGGAAACAAGCCAGCAATAGCAGGAATCGTAAACACAAACGATTGATGCTGAAAAGTATATACAAAGCCACAAGGTGCCAGCGGGCCCATACAAAAAGGAACAAGAAAAAAACGCGCATTCTCCCGCTGGCCTATTCAGTATATAATTTCAAATTAGCGCAAAAGAATGTTGAATGTAGCCCGCACATGATGTGTCAGGAGGCTGAAACCGCCCAGCAAATGAGAAGTGCATATACCAAACGGTCGGACGTAGCTACCAGTGCGATAGCAGCAGCCTTGAAAAAGGGGGAAATGAGGCTCTGGCATCAAAGCACATGCAGGGAAAATGGAAGGAGAAGAAAATGCCAAAATACCGATAATTGATTTCGTATTAACAACAGGACAATGCAGTCCAGCATCAACAATGTGGATTAACACTATTCAAACCAGCAGGAGTGCCGCACGCGTGGGCGAGTAGCATGATACCTGTCCAGCAACAATATTCCTTCGCGTGCAACTGATATTTTCGATTTCCACATCGCACTCGGTGGACTTCAAGGGACCCCCACGGGCAGCCTCCGTTCTCACATGGAGTATAGCCGCATTCTCCTTCCCACCCCTCTTTGGTGGGACGATGCCGAGGTTTCATAATTTAATTAACAGCACACCCACAAATGACACCGTTCGCCACTGTGTCAGCAAGCACCAACATACAAGCAAGCATAGCTACATAGCACGCATACAGTAGAGGCGTGACGCGTGATCTCATCAAAGGTGCCATTACTGCCTATATATCGTGCACTTCTCTCAGTACATCGCGATTCCATATTCTGAGCAAAGGGAATGACGCCCTCTGTTATTCACAGCGAGCATTATAAATCGCGAAGGTGCCGGCCGAGGGGTGTCCGAACCAAGCGAGACTCGTTGAGTGTTAAGCCAAAACCATGTACTTTGATTACACTTTCCATGTTCATGATGCAAATTTGGCATGTGTTAACTAAATCAAAAGCAAGGTTTTGGCGCAACAATACTGGACGAGTGTTCACCCCTCGTGCCGGCCGATGAATGCGACTGAATGCTCGTACTATATATCGCATTTATAGATGATGTATTGATTTGCGCGCGTGGTACATATCTAGCCATGCATGGTCGTCACTATGCTTTTGCATCATATATACTCGCCGCCACCAGCGTCATCTATGCATTTCAGAATATATGGCATAACATCACGTACCCACCTCTTCTCAAGTCAGAGTAGCCCTGTACTTCCCTACTGGCACGTGTATCATCAGCATGTGGGTCTCCGCGCACTCTACGAGAGGAGTGCTCCACTACACCGCGGCCAGGTTTCGTCCAACTGCCGCGTGATGCCGACCAGTAATCATCAAAATTAGTCGAAACGGGTACATTGTTATTTGATGCCGACGATATTTGTGTTCTACTACGTAGAGGGAAGAGTCCGCTCATACTGACATTACTTATAATTCGTTTTGCCGTGTTGATGTGCTTCTCGATAATCCTTGAGGCCAGGGGTCGATAGGGTCGATAAGCATCGACACCTGCCACTTGCACCTCCGTCAGTGAAGTCGTGGATGAAAGGAGAATCGCAATACTGTATACCCATCTCAAATACCACCGCCAATGATAGCGGTAGTTACTTCGTGCATACGCGACGTGCATCCCGGATGATCTGCCTCGTCCCATTTATAGCGACTGGGTTATTGCACGGCAAAAATTGAGGACGTGATTCCTACGACGACTGCTACGACGCGCGTTTACCACGACGTTGCACACAGTGGATTATCCCCTGCAGACGACAGCGCACCCAGTCAAGCGCGCCCAAGCATGGCACGTATCTGGATATCGCTTATCGACGATGTAGGCAGATATCTAAGGTGCTTCGCTCCGCCCAGAATAATCGAAACTGCGCATCTTATTTTTCTACCGTCGAGTGCGCGTATGATGCGAGAAAGCAAGGGGTTAACATGTGTAGAGTAAGTGCTCAGTTACAAATGAACAGCGAAATATACGAACTGGTGCATCAATATAGCGGCGCAGATGCGCACTGACGTGCATGCGTGCGTGCGTGTAGCCACACTATATTTTGCACCGTTGTTATAGTTGCGCGCACAAATATCAACGCGCCCGCGATTAATCGCGGCCAGAAATCAGCAGCAGATGTATACCCGAATAGTGGAGTAAGTATTATTAGTTGCACAGTTACGCTACTAATCATATTTTAATGATTGATAATCGTATTACTAATCATATTTCAATTATCTATGGTTGATGATCAAATAATCTACCATGCGCCGGAGCTAATTACATTTAGTATATGATGACATATAAACTATACACTAATCATTAGTATAATTGATTAGTCGTTGTTCTATCCTGTGGAATGCGAACACGACGATAAGACCCTTCTCCGCGCTACCCATAAATCTTAGATGTTCAAGAATACGTTTGGGGGATACGCATCATACGTATGCATGCACGTATCGTCGGGGTATCCAGGGTATCATACGTATGCATGCGGCAGGGGTAAATAGAGGTAAGTCGAGGGGACCGAGGGGGCCCGAGGCCAGGCGATCCCCAACAGTCCCTAACGGTCCCCAGCGGTCCCAGCGGTCCGGTGTGGTCCATCCATGCCGAGATGGGGATGGTCCACACTGCTGAGACCCGTGGGACGGAGGGGAATGCCTTACTGAGGGCCAAGCGGTCCCCAGCGGCCCCCAGCGGTGCGCGTCCCGTGTGGTTCACCCATGGTTGCCGAGATGGGGTGGATGCCGCCTGCCCGACGCCCTCAAAGAGGCAGTACCCGTCAGAAGGGTACCACAGGGACAGCCACATCCCATCATCCAAAGCACCCAAGTGGCCGTCCCCGTTAACAGCGAGATGCCACAACCCTATGGCGAGACGTATTCCCGGTCAGCTATGATGGCCCGAACTCCCACCCATTCGGACCTGGCACAATGACACCGTCACGTAAGTCCCCCAGCTTACGCCTGACGCGCGAGATCCAGCAACCCGGATCTCGTCTATCATACAGACCGGGCCTCTCCACCATAAAGCGCCGCAAAAAGCCCCACAAACGCCTGCTGTGGTAACCCTTTTGTGTCATACTGTGGAAAACAAGAGCTATGTTGTAAACAAAGTCTTGCCAAAGGACACATCTCTCAGCGAACCGATGCAGTTGGCTCGTGACAATCCCATACTTAGCTTTGTCGGCCAAGTACGAGTCATGTGCAGGGTACCTAATGACCTGGATGTCAGCATATTGTGCATCCAGTCGTTTGTCATATATGGCAGTCATAAGGCCTCTGCGCCTATTTTGCTTGATGAGTATGTCCATGTAAGGGACACACACACCCGCATGTGCCAAAGATAGACTCAAAATGTGTTTGGGATAGATCCCTGCAGTGCCGGATCCGTTCAGATATAGATAGTCTTCCGTATCTTGAACATTGAACGCCAGCAAG
This sequence comes from Cymbomonas tetramitiformis, assembly GCA_001247695.2. NCBI lineage: Eukaryota > Viridiplantae > Chlorophyta > Pyramimonadophyceae > Pyramimonadales > Pyramimonadaceae > Cymbomonas > Cymbomonas tetramitiformis. The sequence goes on from LGRX02001438.1 coordinate 37,147, forward strand.
TCATCAATGTATCTACAAACGAAAAGAAACCTGTGCGCGTCATGAAAATTCCCCGCCTCCACAAGTCTGCGCATGAACGCAAGCTCATACGTAAAACAGTAGAGGTTGGCAATGAAGCCCGCACAGCTCGTCCCCATAGCAAATAGCAAAGGCACACACTGAACGGCATGAGATCGGCCAACAAAAGCCAGCCCACCATCATCCCAGTGGATGTGAGAAGCAAATCAAGAGCAGGGCGGGGCCGTGACAAGATACCACAAACGCATACATATTCCCAACCCAAATGCAAAGCAGCATGGAAAGATGATACGATGTGACCGATCGTCGCCAAACAATTGTTGGTCTCTGGGTTACGGAGTAAGCGGACTCTGCTGGCATGCCCCCCAGTGGCTCCCGGTCGATGGATGGGACCCGTTGGTCCAGGGTTATGTCATGAATGCAGTCACACCACACAGCATGGACACCCCATGTCAAAAAAAGAAAACATGCGGGCACCTAAGTGCTCCCCACAAAATTCAAGGGAGAACACAGAAGTTGTACATCACCACCTTCTGCCTCTCCTCGCAGCACGACAGACGAATCTACCGAGCTCTCCAAGAGGCAGTGCCCGCCAGAATGGCACCACAGGGATAACCGCCTCCCAAAACCCACTTCCACCCGGCGGTCGTCCCCGTTCACAGCGATCCGCCAGTACTTCATATCAAGGTCAAAGAACACAAGGCACACACTGAACGGCATGAGATCGGCCAACAAAAGCCAGCCCATCATCATCCCAGTGGATGTGAAAAGCAAATCAAGAGCAGGGCGGGGCCGTGACAAGATACCACAAACGCATACATATTCCCAACCCAAATGCAAAGCAGCATGGAAAGATGATACGATGTGACCGATCGTCGCCAAACAACTGTTGGTCTCTGGGTTACGGAGTAAGCGGACCCTGCTGGCATGCCCCCCAGTGGCTCCCGGTCGATGGATGGGACCTGTTGGTCCATGGTTATGTCATGAATGCAGTCACACCACACAGCATGGACACCCCATGTCAAAAAAAGGAAACATGCGGGCACCTAAGTGCTCCCCACAAAATTCAAGGGAAAACACAGAAGGTGTACATCACCACCTTCTGCCTCTCTCGGCACGAACACAAGGCACACACACACACACACACACTCTCTCTCTCTCTCTCTCGCTCATGTCATTTTAAGCACATGTTTATACATTTATTCCACAATTCACACTTGAGAATTAGGTGTGCTATTTATTTGCCAAGGGCCGAAATTCCGTCCGACGTTTACCCTCTGGCTTCTTCTGTCGTTTCCTTCTTTCCTTCGTTCCTTCTTTCCTTCTTTCTTTCCTTCCTTCTGTCTCTTTTCCATCTGTCGTTTTCTTCTTTCAGCCTGCCCTCACTTCTTCTAACATCACTTCTGCTTTCTGAAAGAATCCGATCGCCCACCTCGCTAAAGCACCTGTGAAAGCTATTCCTTGACTGGCCATTTCCCCTCGAGAGATGATCATCGAACTATCAGATGATTGTTTTGGCGCTTTCAGCCTTTGCCACAAGATTCTAGTTTATGCAATGGATCTGAAGCGGATGCCCTTCGGTGTTCAATACCCAAACGTCAAGTGGCAGCATATTAGAATCAGAAAACAGGAGGAACAAGTATTTCAACGTCTCAGCTAAAAAGAAACTCTGCATGGTATCATCCTGCCAAGGTGCAAACCACATCACCCATGCCTCACGCCACAACCTAGATCATGCACAATTTACGACTTGCATGACGTAAACTTCAGCGAGCATTTAATCACGCCGTACAAATATCTGAACCCAGATTGGTCCATCAACTGAGCAGACTGCGTAGCAACCCTCAGGGATCACTGACTGGGCACGCGACTCAAAAACCAAAGTGTCCATTCATAATCCAGATCACAGCCTCATTCTCTTCACGCAAAATCGAATGTTTGTAGGATATGGAATGTGTGAACCGAGCTGACAAAGTGCTGATGACATGACAAGCTAGGTGACATAAATTCACCATCCATGCCACTCTTAATTTCCGATCCGGGGACGACGTCCAAAGCCGGTGCTAAACTTTGACTCGGGAAATCGATATCAAATGCTGGCTTGTTGATGGAAAACATGAAGAGCTGGAACGCGGTGCTGCCCAATTCAAAGCTGACTCGATCACAACATAAGTGGCCTCGAGCATCTTTTTCTTACAAAGCTGGTCGCGGCCAACAGGCAACCTCAATTCGACAATGGCTGATTGATCGAAGTGCGCATTAAGCAGTACCTGTGTTGGAGGATCGACATTGACGTTCTTGAGCCCAGCGTAACCCCCTGTCTCGACCCTTGCGTGCTTCTCGAACGCCTTGTCATGGCATCAGTCTCCCCCACAGCGCCCTTCAGGACGCACAGGTGGTCGGTAGAAGTCAAGCAGTAGAACAAGACACAGCAGCCTTGATCATTCCCAGATGCATTTACATTCCACGTCAAGGCTCCCGGGCGAATCATACCTCACCACTGACCCCTATGCATAATTGCTTCCAACGCATCATGTGTGCTAGCATGTCCATAGCGATCCTCTCATTCTCAAAGCAATGTGCTGGACAATGGCGCTCAATCCCAGCACGGATTTCCCCTGTGCGATGGTATACTCTTCTGTTTGGACATACTACTATCTTCAGCCGACTCTCAAATACGTTTACGTGTGATTTCCACGGGTTGGCCTTGCATCTACGTGCGTTGGCTATGCTGCAATCTATCGATGTAGCAGCTTAGCTTTGTTCCGATGGGGTGCATTGCCGCGCTCACCTGAAAGATCTCCCAGCCCCATTCCCGGTACTTTGGGTTGCCAGTCCGTCGATACAGCAGGAAGAAAGACTCTACGGTCTCGGGTCGAAGGAAATTCCTGAGCCCAGCAAACCGACGGCATCAAATTGCACTTCAGCTACATATGGCACCGTCCGATGATACCAACGTACCACGTCAAGCCAGGGATCTGGCACAACAGGGCGCGCCGAAGATGTGATGCGCAGCACCCCCCAAGCAGCACGTGTATAGCAGATAAGATGCTCCGCCCAGAGGAGATCAAAAGCCCAACAACTGCAGAGCAAGATGCCAGTAGTGAGCAGAATGCCAGCTCGACTGAAAGCAGATCAATTTCAGGACAGCCATTCTGTATTTAGTAGTCGAGTGAATGCATCAGATTCCATTTCAGGTCTAATTCAATAGAACCAGGGGAGCAGAATGGCCAGTCATGTCGGTGAGGGGCAGCAGGGTGGTGACGAGAAAAGTGCCAGGAAGATAAGTAGATGAGACCCATCTATAAAGTTGGGAGGGTATCAGCTGTCAAATACCGTTCGTGTGACGGTACTGATCGCGACAACCTGATTGACCAACACAAAGTGGAACAAAACGCGGAAAACGTGTGACGCGCAACAATTATCTCCATGCCACAACGATTATCTCTTTTGGAGAAACGGCCGCATTGAATAATTATGACACAACACAGATCATCGTTATGCGAGGTGTCACAGATCTCTAGCTGCTTATGAAACTGCGCGTCCGATGTCCTTCTCCGGACGGCAGCAGAGGCGTCATGTTTAACATAACGCGCCACGTCACTTCGACACGTCATGCCTACTCCACGGATTGACGCGGCATGGAAGGGATGCCATTTATTTTATGCTCCAAAATTCATACTGATGGCCAATGCAACCTTAATTCACCCAACTGTCTATATTTCATAACGATATCTCATCCCTTCAAAAAGTAACATTGGAGATGAAACTGAACTTTCATAAATGACTATTTTGACCTATCGAAACCTTACATTGTATATTTCAAGAACATCAAAATAATTTAAATAGGAATTCGGATCAATGATATCTCGACAAGGCGGGCTACTTTATGCGATTCAGAATCATCTGAATAACATATTAGTCCTATTTAATCCAATCCGATTTTCAACCAATCGTTTAATCGATAAATTGGACAGTCGCTGAAATAACCATGCCACGCGACTTTACCGCAACCCAATTGTCCAGATGCTGCAGCCGCATTGGCATGCATCAGTCCGGAAATCGTGGAACAATTGATCCTGATACTTGGCGGATGTCACACATGAGAAGTGTCACGCGCCACGCGTCACGAGCGACCCCCTCCTAACTGTAAGGATGGCCCCAAGGCACAGAAGGGTCGTGATGAGCAGAACTGCCAGGAAGTCAAGTAGATGAGGGGACCAGATGAGCTCCAGGACCCAGCTGCCAGGAAGCCGGGCGATGAGGGGGAAATATCAGCCTCAGGGATGGACGGGGTGGCGCAACACGAGGAGAGGTATTACTGTGGGTGATCCTGCATGCCCATGCCTCCGATCTGGAAGCGGTTGAACAGCACCGATTCGGGCGCGAGCCCGGTTGCAGTTCGCGCGTACATCTGCATCGCAAAGCACCCTCCAGTCTCGGCATCGCCCAGTGGCCACGGCACGGCTCAAGCTATGTTTGGTGCAGCAGGGAGAGTCACATGTTTTTTTTTGGTGTGGCGCAGCTTTTGTGCGCTGCCCTGAAGCGGCCCAAAACCGACCCGGCCCGCGCGACCGTGGCTGCTTCTTCGAGAACCCGCAAATGCTCACATCATCGGAGCCACTCGAACCGCAATCACGCCAGGAACGCATCGCGCTGAAGGAGCACCACTTCGAGGGACCCAGCGATGCTCGCATATTCGCACTGGATTCTTTTGCCGTGGGGCGTGCAACTGGTACAGTTCCGGGCACGGCACCAAGGTCGCCCACGCACCTCTCTGCATGTCTCTGCCAGCTGCTCTGCATGCTCCAAAGCCTCATCCACATCTCCTGCAAACGAGGACCCACGCTTCACATCTTTAAAACGTTTGAACCTTCATCAGGATCTCGGTGCCGTGAAAGCAATCACCCGCCCGCAAATCGAACGAGCTGAAGGTGCTCTCTCCTTCTCCGAGATGCGCTCTGCAACAGTCATCTGCGGAGCGCAGCCGGGCATGTCGGGAAGCGCGCGACGCACCCGGGTCGAGGAAGGGCAGCCCGAGAGCCAGCATGCCCGGCACAAAGCAGGACAAGTGATCCATCTGCAAGCCGCCCCCCACAGATCCGTCAGCGACTGCTGGGGAACCTTTCCGTTGCTCCCATCGTCAGCATGCGAGCCCCCATTCGCCTCTCAGAGAGCGCTGCCCGCGAGGAGTCTGCGGCTCCAACCCCGGTGACCCTGTGAGCCAGCCCGAGGGCGAGCTCTGAGTTGTGACTGGGAGACAGGGGCAGGGGCTGCCAGCCACGGGGCAGCTGCAGGCAGCTTCGGGGCAGGTTCAGGGGCAGACAGCCACGGGGGCACCGGGAGGTGCGAAGGGACAGCGTGGCAATGCGATGGGCCACCTTGTCAACATAGCGGGCGCGTAGCTTCTCGCGCAGGTACACCCACAGCGGCGAGACTGCAACCAGGTCGTTCATCTGAGCGACGCCCCAGCCAATCCCTTCAGAGCTGCGAAGGAACGGCCATGAGAGCCACGTCAGCATTTGCTGGAACCTTGATGAAGGCGCAATGCTAACCGGTCGGGGCGGAAAGCGAGCGCATGCCATGGGCCCGCAGCGAGACCGAACATTGCAAATCGGATGGAGCATGGGTGGGGCACAGACAAACGGGTAGCCGGCAGGAGGTACCATGGTCTGCATGCTCAGCTTCCAGCGCTCGAGTAGGGGTTGCATGTTGAGTGACTGCTGGAACTGAACCACCACCTGAGCATTCCAGCGCCGCGCCAGAGCCGCTCTCGTGTCATTCGCTCAATCCCAGCGTGCCGATCTGCCTGAAACACAATCCGTGCCGCAGGAGCGCCTTCGCGCAATTCACTGCTAACATTCGCTGCGGCCCCTTGGAGACCAATCTTGTGGCCGCCCTGTGAAGGAGACGCTCCCACGGCAGTCACCGCTAGACCGCATCACGATGATCAACCTGCAGCGCATGTGCGTTCACGTGGCGTCACCTTCAGCAGATACTCATAGAACGAGTCTCCTCGAGCTCCGAAGGAGATGAAGTGATCGATGTTCCAATACAGCTGGAGCGGGTCAAACGTGACGGGGTAGAGGCCGTTTGTAATGCCAGGCTGGACGTCTTCCACTTTCAGCATCGCTTGGGCTGCCCCACGCACACCCCGACGCATGTGTGCGGCTCAAGCCTCTGCGCGCCTCTGTGACGCCTAAAAGCCAACCTTGCCACGAAGGTGCGCGCCGCCACTCGCGAAAACGGTTTGCCTCTGAGCTCCTGTTGCTTTGCACCGCACCACACGATTGTGTTCGCCGCGGAGCGCGATGTCCTTCACGTATGAAAGCCAGCATGGTAGGGAGGCTCGACACCAGGGATCAACGACATACATGTACCGGCGGAATCGTATCTCTTGGCAGCTAATGAGTGTCATCGGGTTATGACCAAAGCACGCACGTGGGCGCCTGGGCGTGCTCACCAGCAACGTTGGCATATGTTGGATCACCCGAGATGCGGGTCAATGCGTTGAACTCGAGCTGCAGCGTGCCCACCTCCGACAACACCGCGCCGGTCCCGGCACCCTGCATTGCACATGAACCCACCTGGAGGCTCACTCCGCCCGACTCGTGGATGCTCGCACCGCGGACACTGCAGCGCGCGGGGGTCCGCCCTGCAGGCCCTCCGCATCGCCCTGAGGCCTGGCGGGAACGCGAGCTTCGTGCCACACTCTAGGCCACGCCATGCTGCCGTGCACTGACCTCTGCGAGTGTGAAAAGGCTCAAGCCAGCGGCAGGGCCCCACTTCAAACAGGCGGTGCTCAGTTGTGGTTGTTCGTGCGAACTGCGACATGGGCTTGCCTTGCAAATCAAGCGGACACGGTTTGACATGGGCTCGCCTTGCAAATCAAGCGGACACGGTTTGA
>LGRX02001439.1:0-13476 GCA_001247695.2 Cymbomonas tetramitiformis
AGCAGAAAGTGGGGACACTCCCTACGGTGGAATCCCCTACAGGGGGGGACCTGCGCCCGGAGAGGGCCGACCAGGCAGGAGCACGGGCCTGGGTGTGAAGAAAAAGGCCATCGCCAAGATACCGAAAAAGCAGCCCAGGCCAACAGAGCCCCCAGCCAAGAGGGCCAGAGGGCAAGGGACCCCAGCGGACATACCCACTGGGGTCCCAGCCTCTGGACAGCTGACCACGAGGAGGACCACCCGTCAATCTGCGAAGGTAACACTAACCACACCCGAACCTGCACCCCTGACACACGATCGGGGGGAGGCATACTCACTGTGCGAAGGGGGGCCTACTGAAACAGAGATCTATGAGCAGCGAAAGTACCCCATAAGTGCAAACAAGAGCCCAGACACCCTGCATAAGGTGCCCACGACGAAACCCACACCTTTGTCTGAACTGGAAGTCACTGCATCAAGGGGCACCCGAACACCAAGCAGGAACGGGGGGTGCCATCAAGCAGGGGGAAGAGACACCATCGAGACCCTGGAGGAGGTGGAGACTCTGCCAGCAAGCCATGCTGTCACGAGAAGCACAGGAAACATAGACAGTGACAATCCTAGACTAGACAGCCTAGAAACTGTATTATTATTATTGAGCCACCCCATTCATACCATGCTCTGCCATGCCAATGAACACCACAAGGGGCCTAAAACACGAGCCCAAGATGCACAGCATAGCCACCCAGCAGGGAGACAGGGCTCGGGTCGGAACTCAATGCACCCCTGTAAGGCACACCCCGCCCACCTCAAAGTGCATGATAAGGTGGGAGCACCAGATGCTAAACTCCCACACTTCCACCGCGACAACTGTAATAAGTTAACAAAGAAAAGCAACCGACATATGAGGCACAACATGCACCCAGACATGTCTAAGATATTTAACTGCAGCAGGGATACCCCAAGCCTCCCCAGCACGATAATCACATGCCTTACCCAACTTGCTAACTCCGATATTAACCAATGCCTGCCAAGGGCTACGATAAGGCCCTGCTGCAATTTCACGCCCCGGCGAGGATGCACACTGTACTTTGCAAAAGATAACAAAAGCACACTCTCACCTACCAAGTTAAAGTGGTACCCCCACAATATACCGGCGAACCCTACCGAAACCCTACCAAACGAGACAGCGAATGGCTTCGCACAGGCCTATATAATGATAGGGAAGACAAAAAACTTTGGGGTATGGCTCAGAAGGGCAGAAGAGTGCCACACACAAAATATTGGGGCAAACCACCAACATTCGACCACAAGCGAATTCCTAAAAATGCTCTACGTAAAAACATGCCTTTTCGCAAAACATGGCCGAACAACCCGAAACTGCTGCACAACTATGAGTGTACACATAAAAAACGGGGACCACTTCAAAAAGGGCATTAGGGGCGTTACAAAGTGTGGTTTAGGGCGATGTAACGCTGTAACCATAAACCCAGCTGACAGCAAACACAGCTATACCCCTGACCTACCAGCAACAACCCGAGATGAGCTCCCCCACCAACTGAAAGCGGCGATACCGCCCACCCAACCGCAGCGAAACAACCACCACGCCTCAGCCAACCCTAACAGAACCCTAACAGCAAAAGATGCAAAATACGCTGTAGGGCCCTGTATTCTATTTCGTGCAATAGGAAAACTTGGGGGAAGGTCCAGGAAGGAGTGGGGACGACATACACGAAATATGGGGACAAATTGCCGCCCCTCGACCACAAGCGAATTCCTCAAAATGCTCTACGTTAAAATTCGAAAAACTGGAAAACTCAATGAAATACTGCCAAATTCTCACACAATAGTGGGACGGCACACCGAATACAAGAAACACCCCGGAGAAAATATTAGGGGAGTTACAGCGGCATATATAGGGGAATGTAACGCTGTAACTACAAACCCAGCACAGACGCAAGCAAAGACATGCTGCAATAGAGGCTCACGACACGACAACAACACAACGTTGCAAGGTGCTGCGCCAGCTATAACCCCGATACTCATTACGCTGATAGCCATGCTCACGTGGTGGGGGGTAACACCCGAACGCATGAGGGGAACAAACGGCACTGGACATAACAACGCAACGCGCAGCCGCAGAGCTAGAAGAAAATTAACCGCGGTAAGGAACGCGGCGAAACCGTGGACAGGGCCACCCCAGGGCTACAAACTACTCAGAATAATTTACCGTAACGGCAAACCCATGTTCGTTAGGACATGGAAGCCAGCATACGCAGTAACGGCGATAAAGGAAGGCACCCCAACAAGAGGTAGACCGCTGATGAGGGAAGTGGAGCACAAGATGCGGCAACAAAACCGCCACTGGAGAACAAGCATGACGGGTGGGGGCAGCCAGGAACACATGGCAAAGTACCCGTTTAATACCACCACTCAGGGGCTATTCGAGAAAAAGGGACGGGTAAACGCATTCCAGATGCAGCAAGCCCACTCACTATACGAGGATGACCCAATGCCCCCCCTGGTGATAGCCACGATGCGGGAAACACTTAAACCAGAAAACAGAGGTGGGCCACACACCACGAAGGCGCTTAGACTGCTCCGGAACGCCCAAAGTTTCTCCATACAAGTGTGTGATGGCAAGCACTGGAGGGTGGTGCTGGCCGGACCGGACAAAAGAAACGACACGCTGAAGCTATGGGTGTATGACTCCTCGAATGGGAGAACCAACGCAACCAGGCGTAACACCCAAAGACTAACGGCGGAAATAACCAACTGGGCAGAACAGCTAGCCAAGGCGCTAGGCAAACAAGTGACGGTTGAGCTAATGAATATAAGCAACCAAAGTGCGCAAGACCACTATAGCTGTGGAGTGTGGACCCTGATGGCAACCAAAGCGTGGATGCACTACCAAAAAACATGCCCGGAGGGGCACTGGCCCACCCACTTCAATGAGGCAGTCAGCAAGTGGGGACCCACTAACAGAGCGGCGATAGACGCCTACAGAAAATCCATACAACAACTCGTAAAAGAGAAGATGGCCACTGCCGAGGGGCAAAGGGAAACGCGGGAAGACGACCAGAAAGAGACGGAAACCCAGAGACCCAACGGTGGCCCGAACGCGAACCCAGAAGTCAGGGGACATGCACCGCAAACCCAAGTGGGAAAATACGTAAGTGCTACGGAACAACAAAGCCTATGGAAATGGCTCCACAGACTGGTCCCAACGGCGCCACCGGGCGACGACGAGCACACACATGGTGAACAACCACCACTGGGAACCCACTCGGACGAAGAGGAGGGGGGGGAGAGAGAAGAACCAACAGCACAATGGGAACAGCTTGAGGCCCCGCAAAATGAGGCACCTGAGGCAAGCAAGGACCTCCAAGAACGACGACCCCCCCCAGCGGAACCAGCGAAAATGAACATAGGGGAAGACCGCCTGCACATGCTCACGTGGAATATGGCAGGGCAAAGCGATGCGTGCCTTGACCTGGCCGAAGTCGTCAGAAAGAGGAGCCAAAACCAACAGAGCCTACAGGTGATAGTCCTCACGGAGGTAAAGCATGCACACGACAGTGTGATGAGGAGGTTCAGAGACATGCAATACACCGCAATAGGCACCAAAACCGAAGTACCAATGACAGGAGGCGCTGTAGAACACGCAGCAGTGAAAGGAGGAGTAGCAATACTCCTCGGCAACCCCTACAGCCACGCACACAACCACCACGTTGTCCCCGCAAAGCACCTTGAGGGGTACCTACTACATGTCGTACTACACCTGCCAGGAGGGGTGATGTACCACGTGCTAGGCATTTACAACCCACCAGGGGCAGAGGAGCGGAAAACCAGGAACAAAATACTCAAGTATACGACTAACCTGCTCAGAGAAACCATGGACAATGCAAATGAGCACGTGGTTATTGGTGGGGACCTCAATGCAAGCAACACCAGCACGGGCAAGGGGGTGACAAAAACCGACAAACAATGGATGAAACTTGCGGGGGAGCTGGACCTCCGCAATGTAGGCCCGCCGGTCAATACCACGCTGAACTGGGCGGAAAACAGAAATATAGACAGATGGCTGGCGCCAGGGAACAAACGGGCGCAATACGAGATAGGGGGCACCTCACACCTCACCCAGCACCACACGAGTGACCATGAGATGGTGAGCCTCGCGACCCTTCGGTTGGATAGCATAGACACTCACGAACCGTACGTGGACCACGACCCCCAACCAGGGCATATAAAACTGGACACGCCCTTGTGCAAAACACACAGGGAAACACTCCAAAGTGTCCTCCTTAAAACACATGACTATGCCAGAACAGCTGAACTGAAGCTGATAACAGAAATGGCCACCCAATGTAGGGAAGAGGGCAACCGGCAGGTAGCTCACGCTACCATAGACAGAGCGGGGGAAACTGTGCTAAACATACTCACCCGAGCAAACAAATGTGCACTACGAGACGAGGAGCTACCCACCAGGGTAGTCGGAGGCTCCTCCGACCGAGGGGCAAAAGACCTGCTAATGAGCAAAAAGGACAGGAAAGAAAGGGATGCCGCGATACTCAAGATGAGGTCACACAAGCAAACCAAACGACACCTACGAAACCCGCAAACGGAACACTCAACCCTCCAAGGCCTAAAGGAAGGGGAAGTGAAAGGCCCGCTGAACGGAGACAATGCAGACGCAAAGGAATGGGTGTCGTGGCTCACTGAGGAGGCCAAAAAGGAAAGGTCGACGGCGCACAAGATAGTCACACAGCACTGGAAACGCGCCAAGCAAAGGCACAGCGACAAAACGGTGAAGGAATACTGGAACAACCAAAAGAGATACCACAAAAGGATATACGCAAAAGCGCAGGAAACGGGCCATGCCCCCACAGCAAACATACAGGCCCTGCAGGACAGAGAGGGCAACCTGACTGTGGGCCATGATAACATTGCGAACGCCCTGGCGGACCACATGGCCCATTCGGCACCATACAGGATGGAGCACCGTAGCCTGCCCGACCAAAAACCCCTACCATGGGAGGACCCAACCCACAGGGAACGCCTCATAAAAGCACCAAGACCAGACCCCACGGGACTGGACCTCACGATAAGCCGACAGGGCTACAGCAAAGCAGTACACGCCCTGAATAACAACAAAGCACCAGGCCCCACCAGGACCCCAAATGAAATTCTCAAGTACATGCCAGAAGACTTCCATGACGCACTACATGCACTCATGCTGGAAATGTGGAATAGCAAGCATGTCCCCCTCATGTGGAAGAAGGGGACGTTCTGCTTCCACCACAAGAAAGGGGATGTGACCCTGCAACAAAACTACCGGCCTATAGCCCTACTCGAGGGGGTGTTCAAGCTGTACACCTCGCAAATTGCGAACATGCTCTCCACGTTCTGCGAAACGCAAGGAATACTAGCCCAGGCGCAAGAAGGCTCAAGGGAAAAAAGGAACACACTCCGGCAACTCACCAGGGTAACCAATGCGATAGAGGACGCAAATGTCTCAGGACGGGAACTACATGGTCTGTACGTGGACTTCGAAAATGCGTACGGCTCGGTGGACCACAGCAAACTGCTACACACGATGCAATACCTTGGAATACCTGACGAACTCACACAAGTGGTGCGAGATGTCCTGGGCACACAAAGCCACGACACCATGTCCATGTACACCAGGGTAGGTGGGGAAACCTCCTGCAAAACGGTACAGGTGCAGAGAGGACTCCTCCAGGGGGACAGCATGAGCCCCCTCCTCTTCATAATATACCAGGAGCCGCTATTAAGATGGCTAGAGGTGGGGGACCATGGATACCAACACAAGTACGCAGCGAAACAGGAAAGGCTGGGGCCTCTCAGAACAACAGCAGGAGCATTCGTCGATGACCTGCTCATACTATGCCCCACGATTTTCCACATGAGAGCCCAGCTGCACAAACTACAGGCATTCTCACAGTGGAGCGAACTCAAAATTAACCTCACCAAGTCAGCCATAACCGGTATAAAAAATGGGGTTTCCATACCCGAGCAACTCCAAAAGGACCTCAAAATGCCGGGGGTGGACGGCAAACTAAGCCACTTCAAAATACTCAAGCCGGAAGACACATACAAATACCTGGGGGTACTGCTGGCATTCACCGGCAAGTGGGACAGGGAGAAAGAAGCGGCCAAGGAAGAAATGAACCACAGAATACAAGCCCTACTGCGCTCCCCGCTAACGCCGGACCAAAAAGAATACTCTCTCCACTCTGCGATACTGGGGAAGTTCAGGTATGGACTGCACCTGGGACTCTATACGGCAGGCGAAATAGATGACTTCGACAAAATAATAGGCGGGGCCATAAAGAACATACAGGGCCTACCCCGCAACGGAACACCAAACATTTTTACCACGCAGGAAAAAGAACAATACGGCCTGGGCATGGTGCCACTCCAGGCGGTCTACGCCCAGTCGATTTGGAGCGGACTGCTGGAGGCCATGCACAGTGAAGAAGATAGAGGAGCTATACGGGGCCCGGCGTGGAGACAAATAAACCTGAGGTCACGGCTCAGGATGTCCCACGTCAGCAGGTCCACCAGAGGACTAGTGGAGTACCACTGCACAATGCGCAGGAACTGCACAGACCTAGACAAACTCTGGGGGGGGCACCAAACAAAACACAACACACTAAGGAAACTCAATACCCTGCTCAGGTACAATATTACGCCCCAGGGAACGGAGGGGATGCTTGAACAGCTACAAACCCCAATACCGAAGATAATGGAACAACTAAAGGGGGCGACCAGAAGAAAGTCTGACAAAGAGATGGAAGGAACCACAAGAAAAACAATAGCAGGCAAAATAATGGATGGGGACCTGCCAGCACCCCCGGGATGGCAGGCGGTGTGCACAGACCAAACAGCCAAACTCACAGTACCCAAGGACACACCGACCGCAATAAATTTCACGACGTGCCTCAAACTGTTCGCGCACTTCCCGGACCTAGTGCTCCTTACCACTCGAGATGGCCAACACGCGATTAGCCAAACGAACGTCAGGGAGCAATGCACAGATGCAGCCCTCAAAGCCGACCGCTGTGCCATAGCAAAAGGCCTGGCACACCTGTACCCGTACTTGTGTGAGGCCCAGCCTAGGGACATAGCGAAGCCGGGGGACTTCTACGACAGCCACAGCAACAGGCGCCTCAAGCAACAGTACAGGTGCATGCCCTCGGAGGGACCACTGGACCCCCACACGATGGAAACCAACCTCCCTCGCCTCCACCCGGAGGAACTGCAGGCCAAAATGACGGAATGGGAGGCGAGAATGGTCCCCAGAGAGGAGATTCGCAGGCAGCTCTCCCTGCACCCACTTACAAGGATAAACGAGACGGAGATTGCCAGCCCAGAACAGGAGCGGGAAGGGGAGGAACCACAAGACCTCCGCACATGCCCACAAACTAAGTGGATAGACGAAATAGACCCCATGGTTGAGAAAATTGAAATAGGCTTTGAAAAGGGCCAAACCATAGACAAGCCGAAAGAGATTGTGGCAATGAGGACCCTACTCGTTGACCCGACTGACCCCCACTCCCTGGTGACGCAGTATAGAACCCAGTGGAGGCACCCGGAGGGGAATGACTCCTACTCATGGAGCACGAGAGAAACCATAACTGACTACCTAAAACTCGCCAAGAAAAGAGGCCAGAGCGCGACCACCTTCCCAACCCTGAAAAGAAGGCTACGTACAAGGGGCTCCCAGGTGACCCACCCCACAGGCCTCAGAGAAATACTGGCTGGAAGACCGCACCTGGGGGAAGCCTGGCCCTCACTACATGCGGGAAACCTTACCCTAGACCCGACGGAAACCAACCCGGAGCAGGACATTGTGGACGATAGGGAGCACCACTGCCAACTACGGCTGGAAGGGGAGCTAGCCCACAGTTACCACAGAAATGGAAAATACATAGGCACCCTCACGAAAGAAAAGCTCCTCAGATTACACGAAAGGTACACCCAGGCTGTGGGTACCACAGACCACCAAACCCCACACCAACGCACACTACGCACTGAAATGTGGGAAGACCATAAGATTCAGGTCTCCACGTTCGAGGAGGAGATAGGGCACCTACTCATTAGATACTCAAGCAAAGAAGAAAAGGAGGAACGAAAAAAGAACCTACAAAACCACTGGACATTCCCTGCACAGATGCAACGGGCACTACAACAGGCATTCGGAATTACCACTGAACTATTTGCCTCACCCCTCAATGTTCACCACAACACCACGACTTACTACGCCAAGTATGACAGAGACAAAGTGTTCGGAGCTAGAGGCTCAGCCTGGGCAACGAACTGGATGAAGCTCGGGGCCTACCAGTTCAACCCGGAGTACACACCACAGGACCTCAAAAAGGCACTGGACTTTGCCATTGCGGCCACCACCACCCAAGACCCAGTGTTCGGGGTCGGGGTGTACCCGACATACGAGAAGACCCCATACAGGAAACTGTACAACTCGCATGCAGGGCACCTTGTGCACGAACTGTTTGAAATACCACAAGACAAATTCACATTTCTGCCCCCAGACCACTGGATGGGTGCCACCCACCAACAGGCGAAACAGTGCAACTGGAACCTCAGGGTACTAATTGTTGCCAACAAAGCGGGGTGGCAGGCACACTGCGGAGACCCAGACGCTGCTGCGGATTACATAAGCAGAGCACTCACAACCTGCCCGCAAAGCAAGGTCCGCACGACCACAGCAATCAGACAACCAATGAGGGAGGCGAACCTGCACGACGCAAACGAACCGCACCAGAAAGTGTGCAACCCCAGAGTGGACTGTGTGGTGGACACAAGACCGTGGCAAAGGTACGAACTCCCGGAAGTCAAGACGAAAGACATGACAAATGCAATGGGAAGAATGTGTAACGCAGGGCCACACCTACGGAACGACCTCTGCCCCCAGTGCTACAACGTGCAGGCAACGGTAGAAACCTGGTGGGAGGACAGCCACCTCCACGTGGAAGAAGGACCAGCCAAGTGGGAACACCTCCCCGGAAGCAGGGGAGGCAAATGGGACATACACCCCCCCACTGTGCAACAGGTCGTGGAAGCCAACACTCTACACACCAGGCTTACAAGGCAGGCTGACGCCCAAACGATATGGGATAAGGTAGCAAGGTCAAAAATTGTCAGGTACCCCACTGACTTCTGGCCCGAACACGAACCGGGAGCCCAGGGAAGGAGGTGGGAACTGACGAGGGACCGAACAGAGGACCCCAGGAACCAAGCCCCGAGTGACACCCTAGCCCAACTGATGTACCCCCCCCCTCGAAGGGCACATGAGGCAACCTCGTACCTATACACAGACGGGAGCAAAAGAGAAATCGAAACTGAAGAAGGGGGCAAAGAGTGGGCCTCGGGTGCCGCGGTATGGGACCCCAGGCCCGGGGATGGGAAGGCCCACATGATTCGGTGGGAGGGGGAAGACCAAGAGGTGAATAGAGCTGAGCTTCTTGCCATACAAAAAGCAGTGACGCTCCCGCCCCCGGCAAGTGGCCAAGGACTCACCATTTGCACAGATAGTGCCAACTCTATTAGACAACTGGAGAGTATGAGAACGAAACCCCACAGCATGGAACACCACCGGCAAAGGGACCTCCTATATGCCATACTGGTCAACATTGAGGCATTGGTAGCAGTGGGGCACACAGTTTCGATACTAAAAGTCAAGGCCCACACAGGAATTGCGGGAAACGAAAAAGCCGACGAAGCAGCCAAGCAGGCCTGCACCACAGGGACTCTCACGGAAGCGTGGGATAACTACGAGACAATAAAAGTCAAGCCCATGATACCGGATGGGGACTCGGACAGCAGGGAGCTGAAAGGGAAGCTCGCGGTGCAAAAATACGTAACCACATTACTCCGTGAAAGGCAAGCCCGAGGCAACAGCAGACTCACAGCAAAAACCACCGAGCTCCAAGGAGAACCCACAACCTGGACCCACCAGCTGAAAAAGAAGCACATTTTCAGGTGGGAAGCGCACCACGACCAAGCGCAACAAACTGAAGAGGAACGAGTGACAATACGGGACACAATACCCAACCAACAGCAACAAGCTGACCGGACCCGAGACGAGGAGGGCAGGCAAATAAGAGCCATGATGGAACAAAGAGATGAAGAGGAAATGCTCCTTTGGCAAGAAATGCATGAGCAACAAGAACGCCGGGAGGCGGGGAGCAGAACGGACCCAGCCCGAGGAAATGACCCCGAACCCGCAGGGACACCACCTCAACCCACTGATGGGGAAGACATATATGAAGAACTCAACGAGCTAGTGGAGAGGATTGAGGTAACCCAAGAGGAACACAATGACGAGGAATTGTTTGGGATGCTCAACGAGCTCATTGAACAGCAGGAAGCATCCCAAGGGGAGCCGGCAAACGAGAAGCAAGCTCACCATGACCGAGTTACGGAGGAGTCCAGACTCCACGCGATGATGGAGGACCCAATGCCCAGGACAAGACGGAAACAGCAAAAGCACGACAGGATACACAACAGAACGAAAAGGAGGAGCGCCCCCCCGGCCCAGAAAGGCAAGGCCACCGAAAGCTGGCTAAACGAAACAATGAAACACCTCAAGGGAGACAGGCCACTCCACAAGATAGCGAACGGCTTCTGGAAAAGAGCCTCCTTTGCGGCGCGAAAAACAATACTCAAATGCAGACTGAGAATACTGCCAGCACAAGACTATGAGACGGCGAAAAACTCGGCCGGAGGAAGCGGAAAGTGCACCCTGGAGGGATGTGGACACAAAGGGGTGGATTACGCGAAGGGCTTCCTCATGAGAGTAGGGCACGCCCTGGGAGGATGCAACCACCCACAAATGCGAGGAATGTTCTCGGATAGGGCGGACGCCCACGCAGACGAACTAAAACACATACTTGACCACCATAGGAAAGGAGGATGCAAGATCCTCGCCTACACCGGAAAAAAGAGGGACCCAGGGACTAAGCCAAGGGTACTCCCGAATTACATACTCACCAGAGGGCAATGCAGACACGACGGGAAGGACAACCCAGGCAGAAATGATGGGCCCGACACCATACCGAGCTTTGTAGACATAGTCATGATAGAGGGCCTGGAAGACCTGGAGGACGGGTGGGAATGCACACAGCAGGAAGCACCAGCAAGAGTCAAGAACCTACACCTCATTGAGGTGGCCCACACCGACGACGAAAAATGGGGACCCAAACTCCTGGAAAAATACACAAAATACGGACCACTGCTTCAACTGCTACGTAGACACGGATTCCGTGCTAAGCTCCATGTCTTTGCAGTGGGCAGGACAGGCACGGTGTACAAACACAACCAAGACATACTCGAGCAACTAGGACTCAATAGAAAAGAGGCCACTCAGGCACTACAAAGGATACACGACCTGACAGTAAGCTATGCACACAGCACCTACCAGCTCTACAGAAGACTCAGACAAGAAAAGCGAGAGGAGGAAAGAGATGAGAACCACCCAGTGTAAATTGTCCCATTAAGGCCGCCACTTGTGGCGGTCCGGCCCAGAGTAGGGCCGGGGAAATTAATTTACTCATACGCCCGAAGGGCGTGGTTTTTTCTTTTTCTTTTTCTAGGCAGGAAAACAGGAATAGCGTCCCAGCAACCCAGTGAAAGTGTTTGTGCCAAGCAAACACGGGTATCAAGTCAGGCGCTGCAGGAGTGCGGGAGAGGTCCAGAGGGCAAACACGGGTCTCAAGTCAGGCGCTGGAGGAGTGCGGGAGAGGTCCAGAGGGCAAACTGCTGCTCGGCTCTGTTCCGATGACCACTTACAATGGGCGGTGTCTAAATGCGTTTCGCTTCACGGATACTTTCAGGTGCAGGTCTGTATACTTTCAAAGGGAGACATCTCTCTGCCTCTCGAAGGTCAGGCTTCATCAAGTCCACCGGCGTGTGTCGATGTTTCCAAGGTCAGCCTCCGGCCTCCCTCTGCATTAGCCTCGCCAGCAGCTCCGCAGCTATGTGGCGATTCGAGGTACCTTGGTGGACCGTATGCGCGGTCTGAAATTCAAAAGCGGTTCTGCAGTTACCTCTCAAGCAGCTCTAATCGGATAATCGATAATCTAATCGAACATCGGAGCAGCTCATATGCTCTGCTTCCATGGGGGGCCGCTTGAGGGTCCGTCCAGAGCACCACCCCCGCGTGTTCGCGGCGAGCTCCAATGGCATCGCCTCGCGGTACACTGAGGTTGTGTTGCATGCAAAAGTTGTATCCGGCTTTGGTTGCCGCCGCCTCCTCCGGGGTAGGCCTTACCTGGGAGGTTTTGAGCCGAGGGGCGTGCGGACGGGATGAGCATCCTCGGCAGCAGGGGCATGAGCAGGTCGAGGCGTAGCCAGAGCCCCCTCTGCAGGGCCTCCGCCGCCCCGGTGTGCGGCTCCTGCTGCAGCCCGGCCCCGAGTCGCTCCAGCTGCAGCACCACCGCGTGCCGGAACTCTTCTCGCAGCGCCGCGTCGCTCCGCTTCAGGCACGGCAGCACGAGCTCCACCAACCCCGCCTCCAGGCTGTGCTCACCTGTCCGCCCCCGTCCTGCTCCCTGGTACCCGGACCCAGACCCTCTCGCGCTCTCGGCGGCATCCTCCCGAGGCTCCCGCGGCCCGGCCGCCCCTGCGGCAGCGCTCGCCTGTGGTCTCACCCCAGCTGGGGCCTCAGCGTCTGTGCAGCCTGGCGGAGTGGGCAGCGCAGCAGTAGCCGCCGGATCCAAGAGAAAGGTGGCCAATGGCCGGCGCCCGAATAGATGATCGCCGTCCTCCAGTAAATTCCTCACCTCCGCCAGCAACGTCTGCTGCAGCGTTGCCTGCGCATCCGCAGCAGAGAACCCCTCAGGCTTGCCGCACCCCACGACAGGCGGCCACCCCCTGAGGATGCTGCCATCCCATCCCTAGACATGCCGCAGCCCGTTAACATTGCCCCGCCACTTCCGACTGGCCAGCCTCCGACATTGACATTGGCCCGCCACTTCCTACTGGCCAGCTTCCAACATTGACATTGAGTCACTTCACGCTGCGACTGGCCAGCCTCCGACGTGACATTGGCCACGCCACTTCCTACTGGCCAGCCTCCGACGTGGCATTCGACCTGCTAACAGCCGTCCAGTTGCGCCTCCTGCCCAGCCAATCCCTGCTGTGGCCCCTGCTGTGTAGCCCCCTGTAACCCCAATCCCCTGCTGGCCAATCCCCTGCTGGCCAACCCCCTGCTGGCCAACCCCATGCTGGCCAACCCCCTGCCGGCCAATCCCCTGCTGGCCAATCCCCTGCTGGCCAACCCCCTGCTGGACTGCCGCCGACATTGGCCAGCCGTCAAGATTGGCCTGTCGCCGACATTGGCCAGCCGTCAAGATTGGCCTGCCGCCTACATTGGCCAGCCGTCAAGATTGGCCTGCCGCCGACATTGACCAGCCGTCAAGATTGGCCTGCCGCCAACATTGGTCTGCCGTC
>LGRX02001440.1:6451-67875 GCA_001247695.2 Cymbomonas tetramitiformis
GTGCTAACGAATTCGTTCATTAGAAGGAACCCGATTCATCAGCCAGCCAGCGCCATTCGTTATCTTCCTCAGCCTCACAAACTGAAATTTTCGAGACAACTGTGTGCTGATTTTTCAAACGTGGTAAAATGGACCCAACGAGTAGGCATCATATACATAGCTTATACGATGGTGTATACCCCGTAACACCAATGATTACAGCAAAATGATGCGCCTCGCTTAGCCTAATGCCATGCGCACCGCGTCAAGCTATGCCAGCGTCAATTTCTTATTTCAAGATTGCCGAAAGCATGCCAGCCAGCGAGCCTTCCTTATTTCGGACCTCTTCCTTATTTTTTTGGGTCCAACCAGCCAAATCACTAAAATCGTGACCCCCGCCCCCCCCAAACGCTGGCTGATTCCTTAACGGTGAATTCCTTACTACTAGTGTGTTTACTGTATGTGGGCAAGTTATTTCAAAATACCTCGTCTATCACACTCTGTCACATAACCAGAGGAGAGAGTTATGTGACACCTGGTTATGTGACACAGCAGCAGCACCTCTCGTTCCACTCGCTGCACTGTGACACATACGACATAGCATGCAACATTCAGAGTTTGAGATAGTGGAAGATACTTGATTATGAAATTTATGATACTAGGCGGATCGATCTCAGAAAGAGATCTCCACTAGGCCATCTGACCGTAGCCGGATCATGTGCGCGACAGTGCTTCGCTTTTTGCATCCCAACATGCCATGCCATAACGCGAGGGTGGCGTCGCGATAAATGTACGCGACTGCAGTGGCACTGTCATCGTTAGCGTCTGGCGTTCGTGAGATCGGAAGTTCGTCTGTGTCGCCCGTTGGGATTCGCGCTTTGCTGCTGCTGATTAAGTAAGTAAGTAAGTAAGTAAGTAAGTAAGTAAGTAAGTAAGTTAAAGCAAGGTAAGTAAGGTAATTTGGTCCGGTTCAAAATCATAAGGAGCAGAGGTCTAGATTCAAGATTCAAGATTCAAGATTCAAGATTCAAGATTCAAGATTCAAGATTGTCATTGTTGATTGTAGATTCAGAATTTCAGATTCCGAGATTCAGATTGCTAGAACAGTGAGAGTGACACTAGAACTGCGGTTTATAGTTTACAATTTTAGGGTGCACCCAGGTTTCATTTTCGATGTTCGGTGACAACACAGAATAACTGCCGCCAATAAGAACTTATTGTTAGGCATATGGCATACTTTGATGCTAATTTGCGTATTCTTATTGGATATATTACCCCCACATATCCTATATCCCTGTGTAGGCCTGCTCAAGGAGCGTCCAACGGTATCGAGAAATTCGGGCCGCGGTGATCGAGACGAAAATTTTGACCGGTCGCGACATGGGTTCATGCTTGCAACATGGGTTCATGCTTCAACTAAACCCAAGTTGCGGCCAAAAAGAAACGAATCCTGCTGTGTTGTCCTGCCTGCTGTTATTTTTTATGAGTAGTAAGAGGAAGATATGCGGAGCCGACCTCGATTTTCCCGAGCCTGATGGCATTGTTGACCCCGTAGAGCTTCTGGTTGCGTACGCCGTTCTCTGCCCCATATCCGACAAGCCCTCTTTGGCAGATGTGCAAGCGATAGTTGATGATGTTGCTGGGCGCGACCTGGCGGAGCATGAGGGAAATTGGACACGTCGCAATATTTTTTACAAACAGATTCCGCATTGGAGGGACGTGGTGCGTGTCCTCGCGCTCCCTTTCTTAGTTTACGTTTCCTTCAATGTCTGCAGCGTGTTCTTGTTCTTTATATTCCGCGCTATTCTTCGACTCTTCAAACCTCTTTCGAGTACACGGCATCCTTGATTGCTGTGTGCTTCTTTTTTCAGAGAGGCAAACGAAACCGAGCACCCCATCCATCCTGGGTAGAGAACGCTGTGCGCTTGCTTTGGCCTGGCGTCAACCCGAAAACTGGGAAATATTGCGGCTTCAAAAAACAGTGACCTCACTTAGTCGCTGACTAAGGCCATGCCGCATTCCAAACGTCGCAAGTTCTACATGGACCGTTGCGAGCGCATGAATTCTGCGAGACAGCAACAAACTGCTGCTGACGGGGATTCTGCTGCACCTGCTGAGGCTACGCCTCTCACGCAAGAGGCCACTCCCACGTTGATTGACGGGAGGCCCGCGCTTTCTTCCCCTGTCCGCCAGATCAACTCGGACCTAGATGCGGCTGCCCTGGAGGATGCACACATCCCCCAGGCAGCAGAAGTATCATATCCTGCTGCGACTTCCCCGCACATCGTGGTAAAAGTCAGTCAAGGTGTCTTACAGCGGTCGCAAACCGCATCTCAATCTATTGATCATCCACAGGTACGTATCCACGCTCAACAACTCCGTTCCTGCTCATCCCTTCGTTCCTTCAGAGATATATCATATATAATTGCGGGTTTTTCTTCTTTCACTTTCTTTTGCAGGAACGTCTCTCCAACCCACCTCTCCGATTCGAAGATGCTCTTGAAAAGCTTGAGGGCAAAAGAGTTTTATTAGATCTCGGATGCCTGCTTGACTTCTTGAAAGTAGATGTCCGATGCAGCACATGTCTTAAAGGTATAGCCTATAGGAATAGCTTGCACTCTTTCGCCTTCTATTAACTTATTTGGTTTCCATATGTACAACTTGTGTTCTATTAACTTATTTGGTTTCCATATGTACAACTTGTGTTCTATTAACTTATTTGGTTTCCATATGCACAATCTTATATGATAACACCCTATCCACTTGCACAAGACATTTACTGCCAACCGTTGTTGACAATGACCCACACATTGTCACCAACGGATTGGCAAGCACAGTACACCTATCGTGTACTGTGTGTTGTGAACGTGTGCAACTCCCAACATCGAGGAGACACGAAAACGAGGGAAGGGTCTTTGAGATCGACACTCTGCATGCTGTTGGTGAACAAAATGCTGGATTAGCCCCTGCCAAAGTGGAGAAGTTCCTCACCACTTTGGGAGTGGACTATCGGCTTCACCGTTCAGCTCATGGCAACCTTCAAAAACGAGTAGGTAAAGTGGTAACTGAGATGGCCATAGAGTCTTGTGAACAAGCTCTCCTTCAAGAGTCCCTTATGGCTAAGGAGAGAGGGGATATCGAGAATGGCATCGTCCAGCTTTCCACTACTGGAGACTGTGCTTGGCCGAACCGAGGATCTGGGCGGTCTTATTCTTCCTTCTGTGGAATGTTCGTGCTTGCCGGCGCGTTCACCAAAAAGATTTTATCCACGTGTATCTTTGACAAGATGTGCACCACGAAAAGCAACCTGTGGATGAACATGGCCGGCGTCCTGCACCCCCTGAACATGATTGTTGGCGGGGAGCTCGTGGGATCAACTGTGAGTCGAACCCGGATTGGCGCGGTGCTTCCAAGGCCATGGATGCGGCGGGTGCGGTGTTGTGCGTGAAGTCCATAGGGGCCTACACGTTTTGCCAACCTTGCGATGTCACCGCCGCCCGCGTCGCCAAGTTCACCGCGGACGAGGATTCGAACATGATCAATGCCATCAACGACCCAGCGGGCGATGTCCCTCGTGCCATACAACCAGTGGAGAAGCTTCCTGACCCCAACCACTTGCAGAAGTTGCTGTACAAGGCCTTAGATGAACTCCGAAAGGAGAAGCGTTGGACGGGCAGTACGCTTTCCAAATCGGTCATCGAGTACTTCGACAAGCTCTACCGGTACGTCATCAAGTCGGTGGCGGTGATCGAGGACCTCCCGGGCTTTGAGAGCGACGATGAGAAGGCGGATTGGATCCATGGAGCTTTACTGAACATTGTCGACCACGCCTTCGACATCGACCCCACCCACGCGGCGTGCCGACGTTATCGTGCCCCCCGCCCCGATGGCTCGTTCCACCCTTGGTGTGGCGTGGAGTCGAGCAAGCCGGATTGGAAGATTTACCTACCTCACGGCAAGTTTCTGGTGCGAGATGATCCTCCTGGGTACTACGAGGCCGTTCGTGGGATGTTCATGAAGTTTGCCCACAAGGAGACTATCTTGAAGCAGCTCCACGACACCGGCACCAACAGGAACGAGAGCATCAACGGGATGGTGGTGAAGGGCTACCTTCCCGGTGGGAAGGCTCAGCAGAACGGGCAATCTGGTGTCTACGGTTGGGCGTGCTGCCACACCATCGTGTCGAAGAACGAGGGCCATCCTTATCGACAAGAACTTTGCCGCAGGTTGGGTATCGAGCCACCATCGACCATGCAGCCACTAGATGACGAGATGGACGCCAAGAGGGTTAGCGCGGCAGCCTCACGTCGAGCCTACCATGGCAAGGTTCGCAGGCTGCAGACTAGGCTGGAGAAGTCTAGTAGGAATGACGCACCCACGAAGGTCCACGAAGGGACCTACGAGGGTGGTAGTGACTTAGCGAATGATAAGTATGGTAATGCACTTTAATTTCATTGCATGGTACACTCAAATAGTTTTCATATGACATGCATTATGAGAGGTAATAAGATTTTATATGAATCGATAACAATTTTACGTCATAAAACACGTTTGGGTTTCGGTCCGTGGGGGACATATAAACCTACAGACGGGTAAGGGAGCACAAGGGACCTTTAGGAGGGTGAGATAGGGACACAATAAACTATTTTCAACCATTTCTGTAGTTGTATTTTCGAAAAACATTTTTTTTCCGGACAGGACCAACGAATTCTGACCCCCTACAGTAAAAAATACCCGAAAAATGAAAATGAAACTACAGAAATCGCTGAATATTTTTTATTGTGTCCCTAACTCGACCTCCTAATGGTCTATTATGCTCCCTTACCCGTCTATACGCCAAAACGATATGCTTTCACCACATATGAAGTGCACGACTCACAAGTACAGTTCGTTCTGGGGATTACACTTACCTAATATTCAAACTGAAACACCCCTACCGTGATATTTCGGGTGAACAGTATTTTCTACCTGAAAATATACCTTTCAAAGTTCAATTTGCGCGAAGTGGTGTCCCTTAACTCGAAATACTCATTATTTTATGATTTGTTGAAATTAATTCGATTTAATGCTATTTTCTGGGTGCACCCTACCCTTACGTAAGTAAGTATATAAAAGGTAAGTAAGGTAATTTGGTCCGGTTCCAAATCATAAGGAGCAGAGGTCTAGATTCAAGATTCAAGATTCAAGATTCAAGATTGTCATTGTTGATTGTAGATTCAGAATTTCAGATTCCGAGATTCAGATTGTCATTCGAGATTGCTAGAACAGTGAGAGTGACACTAGAACTGCGGTTTATATCGGTAAGCGGCTGAGTGCTTGTAATCGAACGATTGTAATTTGCTTTCATGTGACGATATGTGATCGTGTCGTGTCGTGCCATGCCATGTCAGACGTCGCGTCGACACGACGTATGATACTCTGTCGCTGTCGCTGCGCTGTCGCTGCGTCTCGTCTGTCTGGCGTTGGTGTCTAAAACGACTCGGACTGCTTCTCTGATCTCTCGGCTTCTCTCTCGACGATTTCCATGCCCTCCGCTCGCCTGAACGGAACAAATCTGCGTTGAGGCCCATTTTACTTCAAGCGAAATTTCTAGAGAGGGCTCGAATCTTCGAGCTACGACAGGCATTCCTCTCCCCCCCGTTGGTGTCTAGCGGGTGAGAACCTCTCCAACACAAGACCTGGAACGACTTCTACGACGCGCGCGCTTACCGTTTCGTATGTGATGGTTTCAGAAGAGCCTGTGAGGAGAAATACGATATCTGTGTTGAGACGACTCGAGTCCAAGGTAAGCATAAACGTGCAGTCGCGGCGTTACGTAGGGCAGACCTAATCCGAAAAAAAAGTTTTCGGTTTCGTCAAAACTATGAGGGTTGATAGGTCCAAGTGACGTGGTTGAATTTGCTAAACTCACGGTGTGGCTTCCTCCTCTCTTCAATTTCGTGACTAACATCGTCGCTTTCGTTGCTTCCTCTAACTTTTCAGCGCTCACAAATCAGTGAACCGCATGCGTTTACGCGTTTATGAGGCATGGGGGCTTGCGTACAGGGTGTAGGCTCAGTAGAAAATACGCCCGACGCCATGCAGAGTGGAGACAACACGACCGTTCCTTCTGCTGAGTCGTTATACGACGTCAACACCAACAAGCGTCTCAGAGATGCCTGGGAGCTACGTGTGCAAATCGGTATGCAGGTGCGTGTCTTTCTTCTGACCAACACCGCCAGCTGCGCTTCCAACCTTCGCGGTGCCGGCAGCCCGCCAGCACAGACGTGTGAAGTGAGAAACGCTCACAGGTATTCTTTGTTTCCAGCGGTGGTGGCCACCGCACAGACTATAGCGCAAACTACTCAGACAACAAAGTTGCCAATTGTCTGGAGGTGCGACTACGCGGGTCTCATACAAGGCCCGCGTCCTTTACAGGCCAAGAAGTGGCTGCAGCGAGACGATGACGACTCTGATTCTGACGAGGGCGCCGGAATTGTTCCGACTGACGACCAGCCTCAAATACCCGGTATGTTACTCGCCAACTCTGCGGGAATCAAACTTCCGCCGTGGGGAGTGAGCGGCGCCACCGTGTGCAGCCGGGACGGTGGTCACAGTGGGTGCGCTTGCGCGGGCGCGGGCACCGCGGCAGGGCGGCCTAGCGCCGTTACTGTGTGCAGTTGAACGGGGTGATCGCCGCTGACCTCTATGCGATCAGGGTTGGTGGAGCGCCGTTTGATCGAAGATTGTTTCGGCGCTGGCTCTGAGTGCACTTGGAAGGTGTGAGGCCCCTCCCGCTTTGTGCACTGGCCGGGTCGTGGCCGTGTTGCGGCGGTTTGGAGTGGAGATTGAGGGTTGCACCACGGGCGTGCCCAATACTCTGCAGGCTGCGGAGGTGAGAGCGGCACGTGGCGCTCTCTGTTTGGCCCTCTGGTGCGACGTGCTTGAAGTGCGAGGGACGTCTGAGGGGGAGGTGTGTGGCAGGCGATGCGCCGCTGATGGAGAGGCCACCGTTGGAGCCGCCTGAGTATTGGATGAAGCAGCTGCCAACTACAGATTGGACGCAGCAGGAGCAGGTCGCTTGGTCGTCTCAGGAGCCGATCGCAGATTGGACGCCGCAGGAGCCCGCTTCTTCATCCGCCTGGGCCCAGCAGCACCGCCGAAACAGCGAATGCCAAGATGCCAATGGCAATATCCAGATCGACACCACTGCAGTGTCCGCACAGCAACCTGACTCGGTGACCCTCGTGCAGTTGAAGGCACTGGAACGGCAGACAGCAGGTGCAGGAGCCACCTTCTAGCCGGTCACCGGTGCAGGAGCCACCTTCTAGCCGGTCACCGGTGCAGGAGCCTCCTTCTAGCCGGTCACCGGCAGGAGCCACCTTCTAGCCGGTCACCTGCCATTCAAGTGGAGAGGCTCCTTGCCTACCAATATGTCTAGGATGTAGGATGAGTTTACAGTCATCTGGCTGGAATGGGCTGTACAGTCCAACACGATTTGGGGCTCGAGCTACTTCTGTCTTCCAACAGCATCCCTGAGCGCACTCTATTCGTAAGTAGCTTCAATCACAAGTGCGCGAGATACGCAGGGCACCGAAAAGCCTATGCTCTAGCCTGGACCGTTGCAGACAGTGCGCCCGCTGCGTCTACCTGCAAGGTTGTTATCTCACGACACGTGGCATCATTTTGGCCTTTGCGCCCACAAAAGACCGCCTCTAAGACCGCCAACAAGGACAATCAAGCACCCAGTGCAACATAGCTGTTCGAGCCTCCAGCGAGCAGCCCACTCTTGCGCACCATCTTCTTGTGTCCCCTCAACAGCTCTTGCATGCCCCCCCGTGCGGGGACCCCTTAGTAGCCCTCGCACCCTCCAGCGAGCAGCCCACTCTTGAGCGCCCCCTTGCGGTGTCCCCTCAACAGCTCTTGCGCCCCTCCAATGCAGGGAGCCCTGAGCAGCCCTCGTCTCCTGCTGCAGAGATCCCCTTCGTAGCTCTTTCAGCCTGCAGCCGGCACCTCACTCGTGCGCATCCCCGTACAAGTGGGAACTCCTTCGTGCACGCCAAGCCTGCAGCAAGCAGCCCACTCTTGTGCAATCCCGTTTTGTGTCCGATAGGACAATCGTGACCTGGACAACGCTGTTGACTTCGCGAGCCGCATTGTTTCCCAGTTATTTTCATGAATGTGAGGCCCCTCGGAGCACTGAGGGAGCAGCTCAACTGGTGTGCGGGCGCTCGGGGAGCGGGCTGCAGACTTGGAGACGCAGCTGGCATCGGAGGTTGGGACGCGGCTGGAGCTGGAGGAACGGGTGGCCATGCTGGAAGCGCTGACGCAGGAGCAGGGCGCGCAGCTCGAGAAGCTGGCTCGCCAGCTCAGCACGCGTAGTGCCTCCATTGACGCCGTCTCCCTCCAGACCAACCCCTCACCTCTCGAGGCCCTCTCTCTCCAAAACAGTCCCTCTCCCGTTCTTAGCCCCATCTCCTCGCCGAGAGCAGCCTCCGGTAAGCACTGCGAGACAATCACCCCTAAATCCCCCCACTGCCTGGTCCCATCGTGCTTCTCAGCTCACCTCCCACCATAGTGCCTTCCTCCCTGCATGCCATTCTGTGCACCAGCCGGACCCTCACCCGTGTCAACGTGCACGGAAATCAGTGAGAAACCTGGACCATGCAGCCGCCTCTCGTACGGTAGTCAATGCCAGAACAGAGGCTGGCACTGCAGGACACGGCAGCCTCATATCTTCCACCGGTGAACCTGCCTAACCCCCTCCCCTAAGTCACCGCACAGCATCCTCCTAAGAGTATGCGCACCCTTAGACCGCACGAAGGAGATGATGGCTGGCCTGCTCACACGCGAGATGGAGACTGAGCTATCAGGCCCTCCTATTTGAGGGGGGCGCCAAGTAGCACACCCAGCCAACTGCACGGTGTGGGATGGTGTTTAAGCACTCGCAACAGCTTATGGAGGCTAACACTGTGATTCAAGGTGACAGGTCAAAGGTACGGTACATGGAGTGGCAGCTCTCATGAGAAGCACTACTATCGGCCGCGGCCTGACCCCTTCGGCTTGGCAGCCGAGGGTCTGCATCAGGGAACCTTGCGCACCTCAAGGGTTCAAGTACAGGTGAGCGCTGCAATCGTGCCTATGGGGTGTTGCTCGCCGGCGGCAGTTGTGGCCCTGCTGCATTTGTATGCAACATGTGCGCTAACGTTGCACACCTGGCTCTCTTCTCCTCCTGTGTTTGTGGGCTTCCCACTTTGAAAATTTTGGGAAGCATTTGAAATTTTCTGCCATCATTTCCGGGGGGCATTTGATACTTGCATTTTTTGTGCATGTCTAAGGGGGAGGATGAAACAATGCACACGTGCATAGAGTCATGTTTTGAATGCATCACGCGCTTTGCATATACGAGTATGTGGCAGTGTTTGAAGGCTTGGTGGTTTGTTGCCTGCAGCAAGGGCGAAAACTCGATGAGTGAGGAGCCCTTGTAAAGCTTGGGAAATCGTGGAACTTGTAAATATGAGAGGCTAGCGTTTAACCCCTAAGAAGCGAACTGTACCATATAAGGACTTTTGAACCGATAAGTTTTAGGGTTACGTATGGAGAAACACATTAATACCGTTAAATATATGCTTATCCAATCACAATGTGGCCTATTTACAAGGACCAGCTGTCCGAACTTTCGATGACTGTGGTCAATTCTTTCCTGTCCGAAAGATAATTTGTATTCTCGATTTACCGTAAGGAACTAAACTGGGCACCGTTTCAAAACCAAACCTTTCCCAATAATTTTGATTTTGGTGACTTCGGTCATTTGATTCAATCATGTGAACACGGTGGTATCTATGGTGTAGCGAGCTCTACACTCCGTTCCAATACTAAGGGTATGGATTTTTGAAGAGTTCCACCTTATTGGCCGAGCATGACACCAGCACAACTGCAATTGGGAAGAACTCGTACATGAAAAAATATACCGCGAGCATGCAAGAGCTTACATGACCACAATGAGCTTACCTTACACAACAATTTGCTCTCAAGCCTTGCAACGATTCAAGTACGAATTAATGAAATCAATTCCGAGAACGTGTTTTATAGCGTTATACCTTGGGGAAAGCATTCCGCGTGGAATAAATCGGACCGACAACCTCGTGTACGCAATTGGTTATACACCTGACTGTCACCATGAGGTATATGTGTGCAGGGTACCATCAGCCCTATGTGTGCATGCCTTATTTGTAGCCCACAAATCTTTCTAAAAAAACGGCTTGTTTAGCGCTACGCACTCATAAGTATCCGTGCTCCAGAAAATTCATCATCAATTCACACGGGATAAATTTGCCATATATTTTAAATGGGAATATATTTTACCCTATCCCCTGCAATGTACATAGGAACAAATAGCGTTCGCTAGGACCGTGCATACGAGCTAGCATGCGATAAAATTTGAACTGCAAATTTGAAGTCCCCTCAATTTATGGGTGTGCCCACCACCCATCGTCCCTAAGGCGGACCCCTAGCGGTCCCCTTACGGTCGACCAGGCGTTTAAATGAAAGCATCTTTTTGTCGTGTGCCACCACCTCTTAAGGGAGCCGCCGTTTCGAATCGGGATGACACTCACACAATGACACACACCACTTTGAGTCCACTCCCTGAGTTTTGATGGAGTGTAGTTCGGGGCACTAGGCTAGGACGTAACTACATAGTAAGACTCCCAATCATGCAGTAGCAGAATTGGATCCTTTCCCTGCCAAGTGCTTTACACCACTGTTGTTCTTATTTCCTTGATTTTGCTATGGGGGTATGGAAGAGAACCTAAAACGTCTACCATCGCCATCGTACTGTGTCAATCCACTTTTCATACATTTTGTCCCTCGTCATCACCTTATTTCTGCACAATATCACATCTTTTTCTAGCAAGAAGTCCCCTTTCTGATATCACATAACGGAATGTGAGACAACGCTCACCTGACTCTTTGATGATAAACATAATACTATTCTTATTTCTTGTGCTTTGCGATGGTGCACATGCTGAATCAACACAAAGTTTGTTGAAGACAACGTCACAGAAACACTAACGACACACACCTACGCACATCTGCGCGACCATACACGCAGTTGTACATATGCCGTGCTAGTTTCTACAGGCCGACAAGCTGTGCCGCAAAGCTTGAAAACGAGGCCTACAACTCCGCTGATGCAGGAGTAGGATAAACTCGCAGCGATGGGGTCGCAGAAGGACGTTGTCGCGGGAAACAACCTCCCTCAGCTCGGGGTTCAATCGCTTTTCGCGGCAAAATGCACTGAACGCAGATCCCTGCGTCGGTTTTGTGAAATACACTCAACCACTTCATAGCCGGCATTCCACTGAGGAACGTTGAGCTCCTTCTGAGGCGAAAAATGGAGCATGTCGAGCGTGTTGAGCAAGTCGAGAAATGGAATCTGGTCCAAGCAGTCGAGAAGAACACGTTGTCTCGATACACTTCTTCGAAAATCCCTTCGTGATTTAAGAAGCCAAAAATTCCAAGTAGATTCTTTACCCCCTGCGCGGCGCGTCCCTGAGCTATGTTCGCTTCGGCGCTGCTACGTACCAAAGTTATCTCCTTTCTTATCAGTGAAGCCGTATTTTGAAGCGAGTCATTTAACAAGTCTCTGAGTGGCTTCGAAACGACGCCCAATCCCATGAAGTTCCCCACAACATTTTCGTTGGCTATCGGAGACCGCAAATTAACGAAAATACACCAGTGCACGACTTCAGGACGCCGATGGAGTGGGGTGGTCGCATACCGCGAAAGTGCTTGCTGGCGCCATATGCGCGCACTCAAGCAGTCCAAGGTCGAGCAAAGACCTTGACTGCTTGCCTTCAAGTTTCGGCATTCCTCTGAACTGTAATGATCATATGTTACCATAGCCCCATTGCCGCACAGTACTTCGTGGAAGAAGCGCAAGGCGACGCGCATTGCAAAACTCAAGCTAGTCGCCTTGTACCGCTTCGGGGGGGTGTTCAGCTCGAGGGGCAAAGAATCCCCCTTCAGTCCACCCGGGTACAACGTACTCTCGTGTGGTAGGGGTTCACCGCTCGTTGTGGCGTTGAAAGATTTCAAGAAGTTGTTCATAGTGTGACCATCTCCAACAGCGTGATTCCAGCAGAGCCCTAAAACAGTGTGCGATTGCGTATATGTTAGCGTGACGTCCAAGCACTTCCCACCCCAAAAAGCATTTGTGTATAATTGACGCGAGTAACGGCGAAGATCTTTCTCGCTGAGGTTGCCGCTCCAAGAATCGTTCTCCCACTGCAGTGCCGAATCTTGGAAAACACGACAGCGCACCGTGTCTGATGGATGAACAATGACTTGAAGGGACCGTCGGACGCATTTCAGTTTCCCGACAAACATAGGAAATTTACTGAGAGCTTCGCCCAGGCCGGTTAGAAACTCATCTTGGTGAATGTGAGACCTGTACGATGCGATTAGAGTAGGACAACTAACTTGCAACATGGTGCCCATGGGTCCAATAGGATAGCTGGAGGCTTCTGGGGGTCGAGTTGGCGCGACCTTGAAAACCTGTGCCTTCATCATGAACGGCAAGGAATAATCGGTTGGTAACTTGTGCGATTTCACAGAGTCGTTAGAAACTCTCCTCTGAAGCAACTGCTCAAAATTCTGAAATCGTGCAGTCGGAGTATGCAACAGTAGAGCTACCTCTGCGAGGAGTTCTCCACTCCGGTTCGTCGGAGACTGGGAGGAGACGGGAGGTGTAACCTGCGCCGAATATCTCTAACTGCATACGACGATGGAATGTGGCGCACATAGAGTGCAGCGCCGAATATCTCTAACTGCATACGACGATGGAATGTGGCGCACATAGAGTGCAGCGAATATTGTGCCCGAAGATTGGTCCTGAAGACTTGCGTTCTGAACGTGAAGCATAATCATATTGCTATAATAACGTCGACAGAATGGCATTCTTGCGCAAGAATGGGCTTTCTGTCGGTAGAATGGACTTCCTACCGACAGAATAGACTTCTTACCGACAGAATGGACATTCTGTCGGTAGAATGGCGAATCCCAATCAGGCGAGGGAGACACTTGTCACGCAACTTGTCAAACAAGCGAATGTTGAATTCGTAATGGGACAGGGTACGGTAGGCCTGCACAACTAAAAGTTGGCCGTCAGATGCATACGGAAATCGGACGACTCAATTTGGGATTGTTCCCATGAGTGAAGGCAGGCTTCCAGTTGGGAAAATCCTCCAAAAAACATCGTCCAGGCGGCGAAGATCTCGTCTCGTCCAAATCCAAGTAGTTATCTGTAATCCCTTGTTTTGGCCTCCGTCCGCCTTCCCTAGGTTAAATTAGGACCCTATTCAACACCTCAGCCGCTTATGTGAGTGTGGCGCTCGGCAACGGACCTAACGTTTAGGTGTCAGTGCGTACGTATATGAACACCACCTCCTGCCGCCTATACACAGAATTACGAGGAGACCGCGGTCGTTCGTGCAAGTTGGTCCTCCGCCTGAAAATTGTAGAATGTTTGTCCGACCATCAGAAAGATTTTTGGGTGCCGACATATGTTTAGCTCCCTGTATCGAGCGACATATCACTCACCGCGAGCGCCGACGAAACTGTGCTGGAATCTGTATAGGCAGCCCTGACAGGCAGGCCCCTATGACAGACCCCTAGGACCAACACTGGACTGATGACTGATCTATAGGTTCGTGTTGTGACACACGCTGTGTCACAGGTAGGCTAGTTTCCGAGACCGTTGCGAGACCGTTCCGGGTATATCTAGCTTAGGGTTTATTTATCTTAACAGAGTTTATCCACAGAGTTCGGGACCCTCTGATATCTAGTGAACTAGGATATTCCGGTAGGTCGTGGCCCCATCCACGCTTTATTCCACTTGCTAGTTTGGCCATGATTGGCTAAACGGCCGCTCGGAGAGGTGGTGCGCGTTTGCGCGTTTGGGCATCAGTGGGAATTATGAGATGAGCGGCTTGCGGTGAGCGGCTTTGAGCCGCAGCTATGGGGTACCGGCTTGGATCGGGTTTCGTCGTCGCAATGTTCATTCACGGTTTTCTGCACGCTCTGATCCCGCTTGCTACCGAATTTTGGGCTGGTGACCTTGGCACCTTTGACTTCGACGACATCTTCCTTTGCTAGAAACAGCAAGTCAAGGCAGTGGGGACCCGAGAGCCGACGGAACAAACGGATCACTAGACTCGTATAGAAGGACATAAATACTGAGTCTAGGTCACTAGCTGTACACCGAGAATGACACACTGGATATGACACCTGACTGTACGAACTAGTCAGGCTGTCATTTCCAGCACACCACCTCATTTGAGGTGCACAGCTTGTGACAGCACACCACCCTAGCTACTAGAGTTTACTGAAAGAAATGTAAGCGGTTAACTCTAGGAGCTAGCTAGGTCTCAAGATGTGGTTGAGTGCTAAAGCATATATTACATGCTAGGATGAGCTTTGAGCAACGAGATAAAAATAATAACACGTCTCCGATCACTAATTCTCTTTACCAGCAAGTGGCTGGGAACGTGTAAAGACTCCGCCGGTCTGCATGCTAGATCCAAGCAACTGATTTTGAAGAATGCCCCGCCGGTCGATGTAGCGTTTGCTGTCTGTTACACTCTGAAAAGGGATCTCCGCCCATGGATTACGTGCCATAAAAAAAACAAACGCTGCCCGCAAGTGGCTGGTGACAATAAGATAAATATGCCAAGATAAAACCCAACTACAGCAATTGGCTGGCATCCATAGCTACGCCCCGCCGGTCAGTATAAAGAAAATTAATAATCATCGGAATAATACTCGTCGTCAACATACTCGTCAAAATGCTCAGCGAACTCCTCTGACGCACCACCATACTCGTGAGAGTCGTAAGCCCCTGCGTCCCAGGCTGCCCACTCCTCTGGGGTGTACTCATCATCGTGCTCTTCCCCTTCAGCGAAAGCTGACTCCGGAAAATTATCGTTTTCGAAATGCTCTGCTGCGTGCTCCGGGAGAGGCTCCACAGGAGAATCATTTACTTCATCGGAATATATTTGCGGTAAAAAGTCCTCCCCAAGTGGGGGCTCCAAAACTCCGCCATAAGAATGTGGTTGGGAACCTGTGCCCAACTCGAATTCCTTTTCCAGTCGATCGTTCGAAAAATGCGGAGCGGCCAAGCGGCCATAGTGCTCCTCCTCTACCTCACAACTGTCGTCGGAATCGTCGTAATACCCAAGTGGGTAGTCCGATTCATCTTCCTCTTCACTACGGTCAAAAGCATCAAACTGTCGCTGACCAGAGCCCATATAATCAGGCGTAGGATGGTGGTGGTGATGATAGTGAACTTCTGTGCCTGCAGGAGGGGCCTGCCGCACAGTGTCGCTCATCCTAGGGGAAATAGACGAGGGTCTAGTAGTAGTAACCTGAGATGCAACTGACCTGATGCTCGGAATCGCGCTCTGATCGCCAACGCCCATGTCGCAAAAAGAAACTGTCGAAAACACGGAATCCACAACAGTCTCAGACCCGCCGGTCTGAGCACCACCTACTACAGTGCTACTACTGTCTGAAACGATAATCTGCAAAGTAACAGGTGGAGAAACCGCCGATGAATCTGCCAAAATCTCCGAGCTCCGAAAATGCAAAAGAGCGCGCTCCATAGAGCGAATGAGGCCAACCGTGCGCGCGCGGTTGAGCGAATCCAAACTCAGCAGCTTGCCATCAATAGTTGCTAAAAGAGTCACGAGCTCCTCACTCGAAGAAATCTGCTGAGATTCCATCAAAGAAAATGAGATCTAATAATGAAATAACGTAACAAAAATCGTAGGAGTCCACCTCGTCGTAACTGCCCAAAGCCGAAACTATCTGCTTCCAGAAAATCGTAGAAACCCAATCTGAGCGCGCCACAAGGCGTGGACGCACCCTCTCGAAAGAGATAACGCCAAATAATAAAATTTCTACGCTAAAATCACAACACGCAAGCGTGGAGTGGGACCAAAACCTGCTAGAAACAGCAAGTCAAGGCAGTGGGGACCCGAGAGCCGACGGAACAAACGGATCACTAGACTCGTATAGAAGGACATAAATACTGAGTCTAGGTCACTAGCTGTACACCGAGAATGACACACTGGATATGACACCTGACTGTACGAACTAGTTAGGCTGTCATTTCCAGCATCCTTTGCCCCTCACTTGCATGGCTCGATCGTTCCGTCCGTATCTGTGACGTCGCATTTTCCCCGCGACCCTACCCAAACGTGCTGCAGCGTACCGCCTCCCCTCAGGCTTTTCTAGAAATGGGAATTACTACGAGATCCAAGAAGTCCTACACGAGGGACAGCGACATCGACGCCTCTCTGAGGTTGATCGACGGGGTACGGAACACGCCGACGGCGGCTACGCCTTCTGTTCCTACCCCCAACCCTGCATCGAACGAAGACGCGGACGTGGCCGTCAGACGTTACCTGCAGGAGCAGTCCAAGCTCGTCGACGAGATCTACAAGACGCGACTGCATCGAGCTTGGGCCAAGAGTATCCGTGAGGATATTCTTGGCGACAAGAAACATCATTTTCGCGGTACGGACGACGCTGGCCTTCTGTCCGACCTGGTGGTGCAGCTGCGTACGGAGTTTCAGTCGGCTGGTCTGGAGCTACGTGCCCTACGTTTCTGGACGCGTGCAATACATCGTATTGAACACATATTGCAGGCATATTGCACGCGTATTGACAATAAATCTTCAATACATTACAAAATGTTACAATATGTGTGCAATATGCCTGCAAGCGCTCCAACATGTGTTCAACATAGTATTAGAATGAGCCCTCACGTATTGGAGACATATTGAAGTTCTGATGCAGAGAGTTATTTCAATATGCCTTCAACATATGTGTAGTATAGGGTTGGAGACATGCACCATGCATGTCGCAAACACTATGAAGGCATGTTGCAGACATATTGCCCACATATTGTATACATATTGTATACATATTGTAAGTCAACATTCAATATGTTGGATACACACTGCGGACCTACTGCATACGTATTGAACATGTAAATTCAATATGTTGTATATATATTGCGGACCTATTGAATATGTATTGAAACGGAACATTCAGTATGTTGGATACATACTGCGGACCTATTGCATACGTATTGAACATGTAAATTCAATATGTTGTATATATATTGTGGACCTATTGAATATGTATTGAAACGGAACATTCAGTATGTTGGATACATACTGCGGACCTATTGCATACGTATTGAACATGTAAATTCAATATGTTGTATATATATTGCGGACCTATTGAATATGTATTGAAACGGAACATTCAGTATGTTGGATACATACTGCGGACCTATTGCATACGTATTGAACATGAAAATTCAATATGCTGTATATATATTGCGGACATATTGCATATGTATTGAAACGGAACATTCAGTATGTTGGATACATACTGCGGACCTATTGCATACGTATTGAACATGCAAATTCAATATGCTGTATATATACTGTGGACATATTGCATATGTACTGAAACGGAACATTCAATATGTTGGATACATACTGCGGACCTATTGCATACGTATTGAACATGCAAATTCAATATGCTGTATATATACTGTGGACATATTGCATATGTATTGAAATAAAAGTTGCCTATATTGGATATATACTGTAGACCTATTGCATGCATATTGCACAGACATATTCAACATGTTGCAAGTATGCTGTGGACCTATTGCAT
The DNA here is from genome assembly GCA_001247695.2 of Cymbomonas tetramitiformis. Lineage (NCBI taxonomy): Eukaryota > Viridiplantae > Chlorophyta > Pyramimonadophyceae > Pyramimonadales > Pyramimonadaceae > Cymbomonas > Cymbomonas tetramitiformis. The sequence continues at coordinate 24,164 of LGRX02001440.1, forward strand.
ATGTCAACGAGAGGCATATTGAACACAATTAATATTGAATACAATTACAAATTGTCAAATTTGTTTCACAAATGCTCCCCCTGCCGTACGTAGGCTACGTCCACTACAAGGTTTTTTATTTTTGTTCTTCCCTCGCGCATGAAGGCCTTCTGCAAGAGGAGGGACGCCTCCGAGCCGGGATTCCCCACTCGGTGGCTAGCGTCCATCCCTTCCGGGAGGCGCTTGTCCACCTCCTTCATGATGAAGGAGGTGGCGCTGCGGACATATGCAAATGGCTTCTCTTTGCAAAGCATCTTCATGTCGAGGATATCAGTTACCTGCAGCCCCACCAAACGAAATACATGTGTCAAATATTGGAAATATAGTACAGTACTATTACAGTACTATTACAGTACTATTACAGTACTATTACAGTACTATTACAGACATATTGTACACATATTGTACACATATTGTACACATATTGAAAGGGTTGGTGCGCACCTTGATACCGATGAGCCCCTCGGTGAGGGGGAAATCGGGGCCGTCCATGATGTGGTTGGGGAGAATATCCCCAACCGCATTCGCCACCACCAACCCGGCGAACAGCCCGACGTTGGCCTTCAATCGGCCGGTGTTCGTCACGAGTTGGCCTTTGTCGGGACGGAGCGAACTCTTCATCGCTTCGTACTCCGTTTGAGCCCCCGCGTACACCACCACCTCTTTCCCCACCTTGAAGATGTCTTCAACATTTGGGGCTTCGGGCTTGGCGGGCTTGGCGGGCTTGGCCGGTGACGGGGCCGGTGACGCGGCCGCCTTGGCCTTGCCCTTTGCGGATGCGGAGGCGGGGCCCTCCGAGGCCTTGGCCTTGCCCTTTGCGGATGCGGATGCGGAGGCGGGTGCTTTTTTGGTCTTGGCCTCCACCTCCTTCTTCTTGGCATCCGCCTCCAGGCGGTCAGCCTCCTCCTCGTCGTCCTTGTCGGGGGCGTTGTGATCGTAGAGATAGGCGACTGCAAACAAAAAATGCTATCAACCGTAAGTTTTATGTAGTATGTGTACAATATGTTGGACGTATGTTGCAGGTATACCACATACATATTGCAGGCATATTGCGGCCCTACCTTTCAGAAAGGTGCACAAGCAACTAAGTATGCTGAACGTGTGCCGTGGCATGCTTCACATATACTGCAAGGGTGTTTCACGTGTATTAGAGGGTGGGAACGTACCCAGACGCTGTCGAGCCTCCCCTTGCAAGCACTCCACCTTCGAATTAGGCCCCTCCTCCAATTCGAATTGGGGCAGCGCTTTCAGCACCTCCATCTTCTGGGCGATTTGCCGCACCGGGCATGTGAGAGGGACCCCCTCCTCCATACACGTGGTGTACGGATGTAGTTTTTGGGGGTCCACCCACGTACACTCTCCCGTTTTCGTGTCGGTCGCCCACCGGCCGCACTTCCAAAGGTATCGATTGTTGTTGACAATCGAACGGGCTTTCGCCCGCACGAACGAATTAGTGGGCGCGGTCGCCCACTTGCACCGATTTTGTACCGCCGTGACGTATTTCGTCACCGCGGACTCTTGCTTCGGAACGTGAAGTAGGGGCTCAAGACGCCCGTCCTTCGCACGCAATTCTGCAAGTAATTCCTCCCCAAACTCTTCCCAAATCAATATTTTTCATGCACCGAAGGAACGAAGTTAATTAAACGAAGCCGCATGCGTGTAGTAGGGGCTTAGTACGTACCAAACTCCTCGTGACATGCTTTAATTAGTTGAGCTTCGAACGCGCTTCGAGCCCCCTTGCGCCTTTTTTTGCTCCCTTCCCCCCCTCCCTCCTCATCGTCCTCGTCGTCTTCCTTCGCCCTTTTCTTGCCTTTGTCGAGGAAAGCCAATGGGGTTTCCTCGATCCCTTTGGGCTCGCTAGGTGTCCTCTTTGCCCTCACCTTCGCAACGTAGTCAACGAAGCCCTCGTGCGTATACTCAACGCCAAACAGCTCGCAGCTTTCTACATACTCAGCGTGCAACTCTTTGACTGACATTTTTCTTACACCTCTGCTGGCGTTTCTTACACCTCTGCTGGCTTTGTTTACACCTCTGCTGGCTAGGGCGGCTGCTGGAACGTCAACGTGCTTCCAGGCGGCCTTCCGTACGTTGCCGTGATGCGATGGGTGTTACCATGCATCGTGCACGCATGTTGGCCTCATGTGTCGGGCGCATTGCACCTGCGACGACCGACCGTTTGGAAATGCATTTTGAAATTTCGTCCATCGTCCATCTCGATTGTCATCGCGCTCTTTTTCTTTTTTTGGGGGGGGGACGTCTAACCCCCCTTTTCATTTGTGTTCATACGTCACTGTACTGTAGTCCAATACGCAACATCTTTTCAATCTCGTTGTCATAATGGTCTAGTGGTTGGCCGTCGGTCTTAAAAGCCTGAGGTAGTGGGTTCGAGTCCCACTGGAGGTATACACCTTGTCTGCGAGGAGTTGAGCTCCTCCTCGCTGGCGAAGTGTACCACCTCCATCTAAAGGTCAATGGCAGCCTTTTTTATCCAGGCCATCTCAGGGGTCATTTTGGGGGTACTTCTTGAGTTACGATTTCGGCCGTTCGATTCACGAACGAGGGGTGCAGATTCTCCTAAAAATTAAAATTACAAAATTGTTTCCCCGAAAATCGTTCAATCTGTTCACTACTACTGCAATACGTGAGGGCTCATTCTAATACGTCACCGATTGCAGGCGTATTGAAATGGCGTATTGGAGATGTATTGAAAAAGTGCCAGGTCAGCTTTGCGACGATCCGTCTGACCTGGCACTGGCAAAGCTGACCTGGCACTTTTTCAATACATCTCCAATACGCCATTTCAATACGCCTGCAATCGGTAACGTATTAGAATGAGCCCTCACGTATTGCAGTAGTATTGAACAGATTTTCCTCTAAAAAGTTTTTTAAATTTTTGTAAAGGTCAATATGCGTGCAACCGCGTGCAACCGCCTGCAGGGCTCAAGGCAGGGATCACTTCAATACGTGAGGGCTCACTTCAATACGTGAGGGCGCACTTCAATACGTGAGGGCTCAAGACCTTGAGCCCTGCCTTTAGCCCCCCCTTTCAGTATGCTGCGGAAGTGTTGAAGTGAGCCCTAAAAAAGTTGAAAAAACATGTTCTTCAATTCTGGTGAGACTTGTTATATGGACTCAGGAGCTATATTTTGCGACATAGCTTGTGTGCGTTTTTTGTGGGGGGGGTCCGAAAACCTACTTTTGGGTTATTGCTTTACTTGAAAGTTCCTTCATTATATCGTCAATATGTCCGCAGTATATGTCCAACATATTACAGCATAGTTGCAGTACATTTTCGAAGGGTGATGGGCGTGGTAAAGGGGACTTCAATGCAGTATGGTCCGAGGAGATCAAATTGTTCATGGTGAAAAGCGACCTCGCCATGAACGATCCCCTCAATCATCATCACCAAGTGATGCGGAGCGACATCGTACCGGCTTGCCTTCGGCTAGAGCCGCCGCCCTCGTCCAAGGGAAGGCGGCCCCCCCCCGTACAACAATCTTCGTTAGCCAAGCGCGCGATGAGAAATCCCGCGCAAGGCGGGTGCTTAGCCGATCGAGAGCCGATCAAACCTTCCAATGCTCAGGAGGGTACATCGCTCAAACCCCCTCCCAATATCAAGCTCATATTCCCGGAATGTTGGAGTACCGCGGAAGGCTTCCGCGACCCGGAGTATGAAACGATTACGAAGAAGGAACGCCTTTTGGCGTGGATTGCGCCTCCACATCTTCCAATATCTACGAGGGAACTGGAGTTGTCCGCGAGGTAGCACCCTTTCTCTTTCTTCTCGACGTTGAGGTTGTGTCTTTCTTGCTTCACAGGACTCTTTGCTACATGTATGCAACATGGTTACCATATGTTGCATACATATTGAGATTATATTGTAGGGATCCTGGAACACATTGCAGGAAAGTCGATGCGCACTATGTGGAAGTGGACACGGTATGGCATCATAAGTGGCTGCCAACGCGACTGCTCCCGCACGAATTCTCCAGATTGGCGCACGATTTATCTCCAGACAATACCGCGTGGCCGACTTGGTTACCACCTTCCGACATCTTGGAGCTAGAACCGGCAACGGTAACCTTTAAGGGGAAATCGTTTCGACTTGTTCCACCGGTGCCTAATTGCTTGCAACGGATTGTCGAAAGGATTCGTGGCATGCAAGAGGCAAGGTAAGGGACTCTCGTGGGGCATGATTTCCCTCCCACCATTCATCACGTGGCTCGCTGCAATAGTGCTGCAGTACGCTATCGTGATGGTTGCAGCATGTTGATGGGATGTTGAAAACATGTTGGGACGATATTGTGCAGAGATGCGGGCGAGGCGCCCCCCGAGGCGCACGAGGCCCAAAGCAAGGAGTCCCCCCCGCCGCCCAATGCTGAGGCACCCACGAGCCCTCCACTAGCCGGCGGGAGTGCAAGGTAAGGGACTCTCGTGGGGCATGGTTTCCCTCCCACCATTCCTCACGTGGCTCGCTGCAATAGTGCTGCAGCACGCTATCGTGATGGTTGCAGCATGTTGATGGGATGTTGAAAACATGTTGGGACGATATTGTGCAGAGATGCGGGCGAGGCGCCCCCCGAGGCGCACGAGGCCCAAAGCAAGGAGTCCCCCCCGCCGCCCAATGCTGAGGCACCCACGAGCCCTCCACTAGCCGGCGGGAGTGCAAGGTAAGGGACTCTCGTGGGGCATGATTTCCCTCCCACCATTCATCACGTGGCTCGCTGCAATAGTGCTGCAGTACGCTATCGTGATGGTTGCAGCATGTTGATGGGATGTTGAAAACATGTTGGGACGATATTGTGCAGAGATGCGGGCGAGGCGCCCCCCGAGGCGCACGAGGCCCAAAGCAAGGAGTCCCCCCCGCCGCCCAATGCTGAGGCACCCACGAGCCCTCCACTAGCCGGCGGGAGTGCAAGGTAAGGGACTCTCGTGGGGCATGGTTTCCCTCCCACCATTCCTCACGTGGCTCGCTGCAATAGTGCTGCAGCACGCTATCGTGATGGTTGCAGCATGTTGATGGGATGTTGAAAACATGTTGGGACGATATTGTGCAGAGATGCGGGCGAGGCGCCCCCCGAGGCGCACGAGGCCCAAAGCAAGGAGTCCCCCCCGCCGCCCAATGCTGAGGCACCCACGAGCCCTCCACTAGCCGGCGGGAGTGCAAGGTAAGGGACTCTCGTGGGGCATGATTTCCCTCCCACCATTCATCACGTGGCTCGCTGCAATAGTGCTGCAGTACGCTATCGTGATGGTTGCAGCATGTTGATGGGATGTTGAAAACATGTTGGGACGATATTGTGCAGAGATGCGGGCGAGGCGCCCCCCGAGGCGCACGAGGCCCAAAGCAAGGAGTCCCCCCCGCCGCCCAATGCTGAGGCACCCACGAGCCCTCCACTAGCCGGCGGGAGTGCAAGGTAAGGGACTCTCGTGGGGCATGGTTTCCCTCCCACCATTCCTCACGTGGCTCGCTGCAATAGTGCTGCAGCACGCTATCGTGATGGTTGCAGCATGTTGATGGAATGTTGAACACATGTTGGGACGATATTGTGCAGAGATGCGGGCGAGGCGCCCCCCGAGGCGTACGAGGCGCACGAGGGGCATGCTTTAGATGGGACCATTGGAAGTAGCATGCCTGACTTGCGGGCATCCTCAATGTCGACTAGTTCATCGTCCATATCGAAGAGCTTTTCCAGGTGATACATCTCATCATGTTTCCTTGCCTACTTGCTTTCGCCGTAACTATGCTGCAGCACGCTATCGTGATGGTTGCAGCATGTTGATGGGATGTTGGAAACATGTTGGGACGATATTGTGCAGAGATGCGGGCGAGGCGCCCCCCGAGGCGCACGAGGCGGCAAATTCAGCTCGTTTAGACGACGGCAGGTACTATTTCGGGATTTCTGGATTCATTGATGTAGTCACTGTTGACGCGGAACGTAGTCCTCACCAATTTCCACTTGACGTTACCCCCGAGGGAGACAACCTACCATCGAATGCGGAAGAAGCCTACGACTTCTTCGAAGCTCATCAAGCAATTTTGACACCGATCCGTATGGAAACTGTTGTCTACCTAGTACACGATGGCAACTTCGAGGCGACTACATACGGCTCGCTGCTGCCCGACGACTCTCAACTCGATAATCCTACACGTAACAATGTGCGGGAGGTTCGGTGCCTTGGGCGACATTGGAGGAGCGTTTCGACAATAAATGATTGGCCAGATTTGATCCGTGCGGTTGGGGTTTGGTCTTTAATTGCAGTTACCACGGTTGCCATGGCTGCCGAGATGGAAGAGCCCATGAGGTATGTACGAATATTTAGGCACCTCAACTTGCATACTGATTTTTCATGATATAATATGTTGCAATATATCAGAAACCGTTGCCGGTATATTGAATATGTATGGGAGATATACTGCGGTGGGCGAAGCAGATCTCCGGTGGAAGAGCCAGCTGAGGCGAAGGACACGGAGATGGGTGAGGTGAAGAACACGGCGGGCGAAGCCGATCCTTGGCTCTCGCTCCATGCAATGCATCGTCGAAATGTGGGCTCGGTAACATTGGAGCGAGGGCGGTTTATATGTGATTGTGCCATGTGCTACGGCGGAGTTGTACTAAAGGTGTTGAGCAAGGCCACCCGCACACGACATCGGAAACTCCACGGGCAGATCCAGCCACCCGCACCGGACCCTGAAGAAATCGATGCTGTAGTTTGTGGCAACCGCGGCGAAACCTTAAGGTACTCTCGGCCCTTTCTCTCCCATGAATGATTGGGCAAGCTTGCGTGACAACACATTCGCAATATGTTGACAACGTATTGAAGGTGCATTGCAACTCTCCTACAGACATACGGATGTGGACGTCACGATGGATGACAAGGAGGGCGAACATGCTGAGGAAGCCGGGAGGACAAGCGCACAAGACGAGGTGGTACACGCACAACAGGACGTGGAAGCCAAGGATGTGTCGAGTCAAGGCGGCGAGGCCGGAGTTCCTGACGACGAGGATGGCGATGCGCCTAAGACCGAGGATGCCGATGGTGAGACCAAGGATGGCGGTGGGGAGGATTTGGGGTTCGATGAAGAAGACGACGGAGATGCCGTCCACTCCGTTAAAGCAGCGATTGCTACACAATTGGAAAGTATTGTGAATGCTGCAAAGGAGCTTTTCGGAGGGGAGACGGTAAGAACGCGTTATTATGCCAAATATCGTGCAGTGAACTGCACGTGCAATATGTAGTATGCATATCTCCTACATATTGACACTGTATTGCAGTATATTGCATCTGTATTGACAACCACTGAAATTGCGATGTGTACGCAGGACCACAACGTGCGGCGATCAACTAAGCTCCTCGCGGATCTTCTGGAATGGAACTTGGAGGAAAACTTGACCCAAAAATCGTTTCCCTCGTTGTGTGAGATCCTACTTCACAACTTTGATGAGCTTCGCGAAACCCATTTCCCCTTGACGTTCGCTAAAGCTATGGGTACTTTCGACGCTTTTAGTACGCCGTACCAACGAGTGGACATGTGCGTCAATGGATGTTGTTTGTACGAGAAGGAGTTGGAGAACGCGGATCATTGTCCACACTGTAAAGAATGCCGGTGGCAAAGCTTTGGAGCGGCGGAGGAGGATGGCACTCCGGAGGATGGCACTCCGAAGAAGCCGCGATTGCAATTCCTTTGGTGGCCCTTGAAGGAAATTTTCCGGAGGCTATTCCATTCACCTGAAGTTGCTGAGCTCATGCGGGCGCATGGCCGTCATACGTCTCCTGAAAGTGGACGCAAAGACACAATTTGGGGTAAGAGCCCAGCACGCGTCTATGATCCCAATGCTTGTGATAGGATCTGCAAAGGGCATATCTGCAATACACTTAACGTATGTCTTTGACATATTGCAGATGTACACATACAGTTGTATGTATACCGCGGTGAGTTGTATTTTGTCCGGAGTGTGCAGACGGAGATGCGTGGAAAGAGAAGAAGGCGCGGTACCCAGAGTTTTTCCAGGAGTTGCGGAATATAATCATCCTGTTCTGCGCGGATGGGGCTTCCGTATGGAAAAACAAGGCGGGCGTGTTTCCCATGTATTTCCAAATCTTGAACTTGCCGCCGGAGATACGCTCCAAGTACGAGTACCTTGAGGTCTACGGTATTCTTAATGGCATCCATCCCGCCGATACGACGCTTTTGTACGACAAGCTGGTCGACGAGTTGGGGGAGTTGTGGGAGACGGGCTGCGGAGTTTGGGACGCCTTTTCCGAGGAGTATGTTCTTGTACGGTGCATGCTACTCGGGGTGATCATGGATTACAAAGGCTTGGTCGATGCCGGGAAGCGAATGGATGTAAACGCCTACAAGTGTTGCATGTTGTGCCGTACGAAAGGATGTCACAGTCCAGCGCTGGGAAGAATCTTCTACGCATTCTTCAAGCAACATCCTCCTGGTACGCTCTCATCGCTATGCCACGCAGCTTGATTGTTTGCAGCATGTTTGCAACATGCATCAACATGCCTGCAACATACCACAGATATGTTGTATTACTTGTGCACGTGCCATGCAGGGCCGCCGGAGAACTACACGCATGAGTTTGTCAAGCGAATGGGCGAAATACACGAGGCACTTTCCAAATCAGGTTGGTCGAAAGCGGACATGGCGGAACGTTTCTCGGCCACCGGATTCAAGTTGCCCGCCGCATTCGCAAGGTTGGCATGGCAAGCTAGCTAGGTGGGTGAAGAACAATGCGTTCCCCGTGGCAAGCATCATGAACGGCTATCTAAGGTTGAAAACCTTGCGCTCCCTACGAGGCATCCTGACCATGCTCTTGAACCGAGAAAGAGCTACTGCCGGCCGTGTCCCGCGGGCTTTGATGGCGGGCCCCGCTCCCGGCATCGTGGTCACTACCTTCGGGGAGAAGGGCAAGCCATTGGAGCTAACGTCCTTGGAGATTGACCAACTGACCCGCTGGATGCGAGCGAGTATTCCCGCTTACCGAAAGCTTTTTCAACAACATGCTGAGTACGACCTGTTCCGGCGGAGGTGCAACCTGCAAGCTCGCACGCATGTACTATCTGTAGTATACCTGCAACATATTGTCAACTTGTTTCTGTATGTTTATCATATATTGTAAGTATACTAAGAATATGTTGTCATCACAGGGAGAATGCCGCGCGCTCTAAACATGCAAATAGGTACCGACAAGAGGTGGGTGTTGTGCCCGCGATCGCGTTCGGTCCATTGGAGGACCCTGAAGGATGGCTTGGTCGTCAATACACGCCTTACGAGAAGTCGCTCATGATGGGTCCCGAACCCATGTGTTCCAAGTACAACAAGGTGAACATCGGCGGTGTCTTCTATCGCACTAGAGACGGGGACAAAGGGAAAGTGACAACCCAGTGTTTCGTCCGCGCATCCTTCCCCAAGAATGATGCCGATGCCGATGACGAGTGGGAGGACAGGTACGACCTCAACCACCAGTTTGCATGCTTCTTTGCCTTTTCGTATATCTCTGCAACATATATGCAATACGTTCCCAACATATTAAGGATATGTTGTACGTGTATTACAAAAACATTGAACATTTCGTGCGCAGGTATGATATCATCAACGCCATTCTGCGGGTTAGCATTGGCGGTGTGCTCTACACTTTTTTAAAGTGTGATTGGCTACCCGTGGCCACGGAAGCTCAGATCGCAAGCTTCAAGCTGAAGAACTCCATCCTCGGCGTGGACAAGGTGTCCAAGGCTTACTACACCTTCAACCCATGGGACAAGTACACTATGGACAACCGAGAGCCCTACCTACTGGCCAATCAAGTCCTAGCGCAAGTAGTGATAGTCAAACACCCCTGCATGGATTCAGCGGTCCGGATACTTGATACGAGCGACCGCAATATGGAGAAACTTGCACTCGTTGATGATAGGCCCGTAGGTAGTGATGGTCACTTTGACACATGCGGGAAGTGTAGAGTCGGTGGCGAGCTCCTTCTGTGTGAGAGGGCAGGCTGCAAAGAGGCTATGCACGTGCGATGCGCAGGGCTCACCGACATCCCCACTGGAATGTGGTACTGCAGAAAGTGTGATGACGCATAGTAGTGCCTCTGTACACATTTGATATACCTGTAATATACCAGATACGTATTGCGGACATATTGTAAGTATTATGCAATATGTGAGCAGCAGGGGGGTCTTACCCCTTTACCCCATGCAGTCATGTGTTGCATAATTCACTCTGATTGTAGACATATTGCACATGTATTAAAGATATTCTGCATGAGGGAATGTTTCAATATGTGTTCAACACATATATTGCAAACGTGTTGAATGATTCATCTGATTGTAGACATATTGCACATGTATTGAACGATTCCTTATGCGTGAATGTTTCAACATGTGTTCAACACATGTTCAATACGTGTGTTGCAGGCGGTTGCAGACATATTGAACACCCCTCCAATCGTTTTGCCTTATTTCAATACATCGGGGCCCCAATTCAAAAAGCCCCCCAGAACCGACTTCTGCGATACGCGTCCAAATGCCGTGAAAACTTGTCCCCATAACGCTAGACCCTTCCTTAGATGATACCAAGTGCTAGTGGGTGAGTCTGACACCATTTGGGTGCCCATGCTAGCATACTCATTTTCGCTGTGTCCAGGCTGATCGCGGTTCAATAGTTTGGCCAATATGTTACACGTGTATTGGAATGTCCAGATATTAGCATACCGTCTTCAATATGCCTCCAATATGCCTCCAATACGTGTTCAACACGTGTATTGAACCCGTCTAGAAACGTAGGGGTGCCTTTGACCTCGACGACCCTCTGGCACCCGTGGTCAACAGGGTGAATGGGCTTCTCTACGACGTTCTTGCCCTGGTGATTGAGAAGCACAGCAACGCGTTCGTCTGGCTGACTGGTACCGATTCTTCGACTGAGAGACCGAGATGGACGGCGAGCCCTTGTCGACATCATCAAGGGTTGTGTTCCAGTGGCGCTACGAGAGTCGCAGCAGGAGGAGCACGCCGCGTTGCGTTATCCCGCAAACGTTGACCCGCAGCCGATCTTGGCTAAGGAGCGACGTTTGGTGCGGGATAACCGAGCTTCCGACTGGACACCGACCGAGGCCACGAGGAAGTTATCCCTCTACACCCGACTCGACCCCGTGTTCTACGCTGCGGTGAAGGTCCGCTATCCCATGGCCGCTGACTTGACTCATGTGTCACTAGTTTCGCTCCGTTCCATGGTTGTGGAAATTTACCAGGCTTGGGCACAGACGGGCGGGGGGAAGGCGGCTTCTGGCGCGGACGGCATCTCCGCGCACCTTTCCAGCAGCGAGTACGACGCCCTTCTTCAAAAGATCACGGAGCTCAAGGAGCTCGTGCAGCGGCAACACGGTGAGGCCGCTCCGGTTGTGCGTCAACAGCGGGAGCGGGTGCAGCAGCGGCAGCAGCAGCAGCGGGGGCAGCAGCCGCGAGGATTCCGTGTGGGGACCCACAAAGCCCCACCAGTGGGATTCGACCGCGACGATCAACGGGCGAAGCCGTTCTGCGGTAGGTGCAAGAAGGCGGGCAAAGGTGAGAGCTATCACTTTTACCGCGACTGCCCGTTGGGCGGGCGCCAACACCCGCCCACCTCTGCCGCAGCGTTCTGTGTTCCCATCGACGAGGAGGACGCGGAGGGGGTGCACGCGCTCGCTATGTGCGCGTTGTTCCAGCAGGCAGCGGATGATGGAGCGGATTCCTTCGCACGTGCGGCCGCCGTGTACGGACCGCCCGCGGTCGGTGCTTTGTGCGGGAGCGGTGGGCGGCATCGACGTGTCCGCCTACGGCTTCACCGTGGAGCAGCAGCCGGCTTCCGAGGGAGATGGCATTCTCCGCCGTCTCGACGATCTTGCCGCGGAGGTTCACTCCGCGGCCAACCCGCAGGTACATTACACCCACGCATCTTTCCCGCCTCCTGCCGACATCGGGCAGGAGGCTTCGGCTCTGGTGTGCGGACCCGCCGCAGCGGTGGCCACACCGGAGGAGCAGGTTCCGGCAGGTGGTGCGGCGGCATCGGCATCCGCCGTGCAGGGAAGATATCTTCCTGGGATTGGCCGGCCCGGGGCCGTGTCACGGAGGCCCGGCCCGAAGGCGGGCCGAAGGAAAAGTTGCGGATGGGCCGAGTCGCATTGAGGGGAAAATCGACAAATTTCCAAAATTCTATCGATTTTTGACAAATTGTCATACTTAAAATTAAAATTTTGCGCCTGCGGCGGGCAATTTTGGGTTCGGGCCGAGACGGGCCGAAATGTGCCCGAAGTAAATTCCCAATGCGGGCCGAGTCGCCTCCGCGGGAGATATCTACCCTGCCGCCGTGCCGGCCCCTGCTATGCCTGTCTCGCAGGGAAAGGATGTGGAGCCCGCGCCACTGCAATCGGCGCGGGTGACCACCACAGCGGACGCGGACGGTGAGTTCGCTGGGCTCGTTCAGACCGTGAACCACGCCGCCATCGGACAGATTGATCTCACGGGTTACGACACGGACGATTACGAGGACCTCGCCGACGGCAGCTTCGTCGTGAAGCCGCGGACTTCGACAATTTCGGCAAATCGTTCGTCAACGCCCGCAGCCCAAGCACCTCACTCTGGTGGTGCTCTGGGAGATTGGCATGACGGTGCTCCCCGCAGCCACGGCTGCGGAAAGCCTCCGTGGGGCTTCCCCGCCCACGCGGGCTTATGGGGGATGCCGTTTCTACTTTCCTTCATTCTCTTGATTTCTGTCATGGGAGTGGGAGCTGCCACCTATACGGTGGCCAATGACATGGACCCTGTGCAGGTATCGGGTCGGGCTGCGCCGCAGCCTGTGCTGTGCTGTGCCCTTTGACCCCGAGTAGTTATGTTACTGGTTCTGGCAGTACACCACTTGTCTGGTGGTGTGCTGAGATCTACTTTGACCTCAACACGGTCTTCAATTTGGTTTATGATTTTACTTTGACACCTTTGAATTCTTCAACCTGACTTACTGGCACAGAGCTTTTCAGTAGTTTAGCAGGACTTGCATTGCCTGTATGTTTTTCTCTTGTGCTGGTTAGAGGGATTCCAATTTGTGTATCAGAATTGCGCAGTTGGATTAGCAGTTAGGACTTGTCACCCTGGCTTCTGCCCTAGAGGTTTAACATTCTGACTCTCCTAGCCAGTCACCACCCACAGTGCTGGGGTGGTGTGTTGGAATCTGTATAAGCAGCCCTGACAGGCAGGCCCCTATGACAGACCCCTATCTAGGACCAACACTGGACTGCTGACTGATCTATAGGTTCGTGCTGTGACACACGTTGTGTCACAGGTAGGCTAGTTTCCGAGACCGTTGCGAGACCGTTCTGGGTATATCTAGCTTAGGGTTTATTTATCTGATGAGAGTTTATCCACACAGTTCGGGACCCTCTGATATCTAGTGAACTAGGATATTCCGTTAAACTGCATTGTCAAAAGGAGGAGAGGACTCCTGTGCACTCTGCGGTACTTCACGTTGTCGCGAGGATCTGTGTGAGGAAGAACCTGCAAGTCACTTTGCCTGTTCGAAAAGCTCGCCTTTCTTTTGATACCAAAGTTGCCGTGCTTCTTAGGCTAGCTTCTCGCTTGATCAGGTTTGCACAGAGCTTATGAGGGCCTCCACAGTAGGACCGGACTTTCAACTTGATTGAAACCGAGCGAGCGACCTGTTATCGCTCGAGCAACTTATTTCCAAACGACAATTTCAAGGTTGCAGGCGCAATGGTGTCGGAGTTTTAGATTTCGACTAATAGGACTTAATTGTGGCACGATGTGGCATTCGTGCCACACTGGGAGGGCCTACACAGGGGACAAGGATTCCGATCATCTCTAACCCAAGCGTGTGACCTTTTATTGTGTATGTATCGTATTTAGAAGCTAAATTTGTGGCATTGGCTCAAGAAGAGCACCAGACTTAAAGTCTGGAGGTCTCAGTTCGAATCTGAGATGCCACACTCTCAGGGTGCGCTCCCTCTGATGCCTTCAAACTTGCTTGATAGGCCCATATTATAGATAGTGTAATCCAGGTGTCATGTCCAAGTGAATTTGAAATACTTTGGTCGCAGGCGCGTTTGAGGAACTGAGTATTTCGGCTGAGAGCAATATTTTCGGGCAAACTTGGTCGGAGGGTGTGCACAGTCCCTCGCAGTTGCACCTTTGCTGTTGTTTGAGGGTTCCACTCGCTCGGTATCTTGAAGATCATACAGCACACCACAAGTGTAACTTTGGTGTAGGGGTATTGCAGGTACACGCGGCGATAGACGGAAGCTGAGCAGAGCACCGGTCGGAGGAGCCCGGGCATTGTGGGGAGGGAAACTTTCGGGTGCGCCACCCATTTAATAATCGGGGTGCCAAAGGAGTCGATCCAAGGAACAACACACACCAAAGCTGTGTGGATTTGAATGCGGAGAGCTGTGACAGTTTATAAAGTATTGAATATACAGTATCTTGAGGACAAAATTACCGGTCGCCGTCCCGGTCAAGCATCACAATCACACTGATGATATTATTGCAGCGGCTTCGGAGTCTTTCAAAGGAAGGCAATAGTATGAATGAATATCTGCAATATCGACACCACGTTTTCAATATCAATCGGGCGTCGACATATGCTATATGATATGCGCGAAATCGATGCAGCGACATCATGTCTACTAAGTATATCATAATTACTAAAGCATTGTAAGTGTATTCATTTGGAACGAGCACCCTAAAGCTAATCGGCCATCATTCTAACATCAACGCGATGTGATGATAGAGTCGCGAGGACTCGCATGCGTATGCCGTCTCCGCGGTCGTTGACACTATCATCAGCCTCGCCGCATTCAAGAGGAAGTTGGACGCGAATCGCCTCCTCTTGTGCAATCATCACAAGCATGTACATAAGGTCGTCGACTTCCGGCATGTAAATCACACGCTCGACAACCGCAATATATGGCGGGACTTCGACACCGTGGGTGTAAAACCCGGATACCTGCACACGCATGCCAGGTCCGACTGCCGCGATCTCGTCGTTCACATCATAGATAAGGAAATAATCGCCGCCATCATTACCGAGCCATTCCCCATAGCCATCCCATGCATGCGCACTCATGGTTCGTATATGAAAACTGCATATCAAGTGTAAAGTACGGCTCGTGCGACGACACAGTTGTGGCGTTCCCCTTCCGTGTATGGCTGTATGCATCTGTTCAAATTTGTCGTCACTTCGGTGATTTTGAACTCATGAACTCTGATCGTATCATCCTGCCGCTCAATTCACATGTGAATCTAGACGGCTGAAATTTAGTTGGGCACCCCTAGGGTACGGGCGTGGGCGCTGAAAAACTTGTCCAACTTTTCCGATGACACATGATGACTGCATGTCACGGCTGCGTCTATCGCGTGAGAGACAGCGACACAGTGACCGCAATAATGAACGTCGCCGGCAGCAGACGGTGAACACATCGACATCGCGGCGGACACCATTGCCGCTGCCGATGCCGTTGCGTGACTGCTTACTCGTTACAGTACGCGTTTTTCGTTGACCCATCCCAATCCGCAATTGCATCGTAAAATTCTTCAGCTACAGTACGCAATTTCTTCAACGTTCCTCCGCCTCATGGGGCGAACGGTGCGGTGACTGCTGTGATACACGCAATGATTTCCAAAGTGCTCGGCTACTTTTATTTTTCGGTTCGCTTATCATAATGTGTAAACTTGTGATACTATGTGTGCGCAGGTCATGCCGCAAGTATCCGGTGGCGAGGAGGGACGCGCGCTCTTGAGATGTGGAAGTCGAGGTTGGCGTATGCCAACCTTGCTTGGGATGAAACCCAACCATATCGAACGCGTATCGTATTAAGATATACACATTTCACGTTTGCATCCTTGGCATCTATGCAAAATATGAGGAGCATTGAGTGAGCATAAGTCTTAGGCTGTTTTGGTTTTTGGTTCATAGCGCATTCGCGACCTCTTGGGGTGTGGAAGTTGAGGTTGGTCTAAACCAACCTTGCTTGGGATGAAACCCAACCACCAGGGCTCCTAATCGGTTTCCCTACAAATTTAGGAATCGTAGGTAGGGCCATGTTTGCCTTGTATCTACCTTGTGTCTGGATGGCCAAAAACCACGACCAGACATGGCCATGTTTAGTCAGTTTTTCCGCGGCGCAACACAACCCAAGTAGGGCCATGTTTGGTCGTGGTTTTTGGCCTTACTTACCCCCTACCTACCCCCTACCTACCCAATGTCTAACGCACCATACGTACGCCCGTGAATGCATGAATCACTTAGAAAATGGGTAGATACAAGGTAAGTATGGCCATGTCTATACATAAACAAGGGTAAGTAGGGCCCTATCTATCATGTATCTATACTCAAGTACTGGGTAAGTATGGCCATGTCTATACATAAACAAGGGTAAGTAGGGCCCTACCTATCATGTATCTGTACTCAAGTACAGGGTAAGTATGGCCATGTCTATACATAAACAAGGGTAAGTAGGGCCCTACCTATCATGTATCTATACTCAAGTACTGGGTAAGTATGGCCATGTCTATACATAAACAAGGGTAAGTAGGGCCCTACCTATCATGTATGATGCTCAAGTACTAGTAAGTATGGCCATGTCTATACATAAACAAGGGTAAGTAGGGCCCTACCTATCATGTATCTATACTCAAGTACAGGGTAAGTATGGCCATGTTTATACATAAACAAGGGTAAGTAGGGCCCTACCTATCATGTATCTGTACTCAAGTACAGGGTAAGTATGGCAATGTTTGAATGATTTTTCAATTAAAAATATTTACTGAAAGTGTACATTTTTCTATTTTTTGCTCCTCTTGTTCCCTTTCACTGCAGGACTGTCTACTTTTCTCTTATTTTTGCCTTTTGCAGAAGGAGAAGGAGGCTCAGGAGAAGGAGGCTCTTCCTTCTCGTCCTCGTCCTCGTCCTCCTCTTCATCCCCCTTTTCGGGCGCATCATCATCCGCCGGGGGTACATAGTCCCCATCCTCCTCGTCCTCGTCCTCGTCCTCCGCGGAGGTTCCCGCCGGTTTAGGCACTTTCAGCCCGTCGGGCTTCCCGGAGTGGTAGTACAACAACTCCTTTCCGTCGTCGTACCTTTGTGTTGCTTGCTCCCATGGCACGCAACACAAGAGGCTCCCCGTAGCGAACCTCCCCTTGAGGAAGTCATCGAGGTGCCTCTTGAACTCTGCCTTCTCAGGCACTTTTTCCTCCACCTGTTCGAACAGGTAGAGTAGTGCCTTTTTGACCCGGTCCTGGTGGACCGGGTCGTACAGAGTCCAATGGAACTCCGTGATCTGCAAGCACACGCGTAAGTTAGTTCGAAGTGTAAACATGTCCGAATATGGCCATGTTTAAGCGGTTTCGTAGGAAAACATTGCAGGTAGGGCCATGTTCGGGTCTTACCTTGATGCACAGCTGGTCGCGTGGGAGCCCCCCCGCCACCTGGTGCCCAAAGTGCCATGCCGGCTTCTTGGGCACCGTCTCCACCACCACCCCGCAGAGCAGGGGGGTGTGGACCTGCGGGGTGAGGTCGTCGTTGTACCAAGAGGTGGGAACATCGGGTGTCCCCGCCTTCCACCTCTTCTCCTCATCCTCCACCTCGTGGTCCTCGCTAGCCATGAGCAAGGCGTGGTCGCCGACCTTGAGGCGGCCGTGCTCAAGCACCTCCTGTTCGGCCGCCCGCTTTCGGGCTTCGGCCACCTTGAGCCCTTGGCGCTTGGGCGCCATGGGCTCCTTGCCCTTGCCCGCCATGGCCTCCTTGCCCTTGGGCCCGGCCTTCTCCTTGCCCTTGGGCTCGGCCTTCTCCTTGCCCTTGGGCTCGGCCTTCCCCTTGCCCCTGGCCTCCTCCTCCTCCTCCTTGGCGTCGATAAGATCCCGCAGGATTGCCTTCCGATCCTCTGCTGCCACGACCAACACTAAGTTAGTTTCAAACATGGCCATGTTTGCATAGGTAGTGTGTAAACATGGCCTTACTTGTATAGTACTTCTGTACTAAACGGTGCGAACAGGGCCTTACTTGCGCATAAGAAACGAAGAACTTATCACAAAACTTATTTCAAGCAAAGAACGCACCTTCCGTTGGGACGTCGCCGTTCTGGGTCAAACCCGCAGCCTCCACCCCGGCCTTGATCTCGGCCGTTGTGGGTTGGCCTTTCTTTTGGGAAAACACCTCCACGTTGGCGGTGGTGTATGCATGCCCGGGTATGTTGCATACCCAGACATGCACCTCCCCCGCCTTGAGGCGCCACCTCCCCCACTTGTGACGGCGCCTCAAATTTTGCATCAAGGTGGACAACTTCATATGCTGGTTGTCCCCACTTGAGCCCAACGTGGCGGTGAGGGGCATTAGTTCCGCCATTCGACGGCGGAACCTATCCCTAGCCAGGGTCTGTTTATCCAGACCCTGGAAGGGATTTACATGCCCCTTCACCACCATATCGTCTGTGAAATCAAACACAAACACCCCACACGTTAGCATCTGAACTTCCTGCGATAGGACAACATAAAACACAAGCAGGACACTACCCAAACATTGCCCTATTTACGCAGTGTACACCCCCTGCCTACAACTGGAAGGTGGGCGAACAGGGCTGTGTTCGTGCAATGTTCTAACACCCTAGCAAGTGTTTTTCAAGCGGGATTTCGGCTGGGTTACTCACGGAAGACGTCTCTCCTGTGTTGCGCCGCCTCCTTCCCCTCCTTTTTTTGCGCTTTCTGAAGATTTTTAACTGAATCCCCTGTGGACTTCACCTTGGCCATCGCAAGGGCGAAGCGGTCAAGCCCACTCCCCTTCTTGCTTTCGGCCCCCGGATCCTCCTCCTCCTCCTCCTCCTCGTCCTCGTCCGTGTCCTCGGAGCCACCGCTCTCGGAGTCGGACGCATTTAAAAGCGCATACTTGCGCTTGTATTGCCGGTACTTTTCCTTGTCCGCGAGCTTGCCCATTTTCGCGCGGGCAGATTTAAATTGGTCGTAGGATAACATGCCGCTCGGCATTTTTCAAATCACTTACGTTTCTAGGGAGGGAGGTGGTGCTTCGCAGGCAGCAGTAAATTTTAGCCTTAAAACGGTATCGCTCGCTTTAATAAACCGTTTTGACTACTTCCTGCAAGGTAAAGCACCACCTCCCTCCCTCGTATCCGTTCCACGCAGTACGCCGCCTGCGTTTCCGTGGATCGATGAGAAGGGGAAGGGAAGCGGGATTCGCGGTCCCTCGAGGTCAACGCATTTCGTATTCGCATCGGACGCCCCAATTTGAAATTACTTTGGCACTTTCGATCGCCAGGCGTTGGATTCGTCGATCAGTCGGATATTCGAATCGCGCCGCGCGCATGACCATGCCCCAGGGCAACGCAAGTTTCCGTCGTCTTCTAGTTTTGTTTTTTGTTCTCGCAAGTTGAAGTTCCACATAATAAAGGCCTTTTTCCAAAGGCCTTTACAACCTTTCAACAAACCGTTTTCACCATTGTAGTCTGCGCCCAAGCCCCCTTCTTTTGAGCTCAACTTTGTTTTTTCACCAAAATGACCGATTTTTTTGGCACGCCCGCCTGCACCCTAAGGTATGGTCTAGACATGACCATGTTTGGGTCGTTTCCCCATTGGGTTTTGCATTTGGGGCATTGATTTGGGCTATGTGCGCCGCGGAAGATGTCTACCTTGTGCTCGCGTGAATGCTGTTCGAACCGGGCCATACCAGGGCAATTCTACTCAGGTACAAGGTAAACATCTTCCGCGGCGCAACACAACGTGGTTTGCCTTGTTTTACTGCCAACATTGCCCAAAAATGGCCAAGTTTGCCACGTGTTTTTAAACACAGATCAAACATGGTCCGTTTTATGTACGTCTTACCCAATGTTGGCAGTAAAACAAGGCTAACAAGGCCGTGTTTCACCATGAAACTGCTTAGGTAGGGCCATGTTTACGCCATACTTATGATGGTACAGCAGGTTACGTACGTGGGCAAAAGCGGTTTGCAGGCACAATAGGCGATGACATCCCGCGCACAGAGATTGGCGCAAGGTGGGATTCCGGAGGAGAGACGGAGGGTCAATCCCGCGAAAAGAGCCACTGTTGCATATCGCTTGGCAAATTCTCCGGGTGAGGGCGATGGGTTGACGACGCCGCCGCGTGCGGACGATGCCTTCAAGAGGCAACGTGTCCTCGAATGGGATCCCTACAGATCTGCAACCCTTGGGAAAGCTTTCCATAGGCATGGAAACGGGTGAAAACCCTATGGAAAAGCCCTATGGAAAAGGGAAAATGGATACTGGAGGTTATCTCGAAAACAAAAATTTTGAGTTTCCGTCCCTATACTCACCCTTGGGAAGGTTTTCATTATTTTCCAGGGCATTCCATAGGGTGATTGTGCTTTCCATAGGGTTTTCCAAGGCATTCCATAGGGATGATTGTGGCGTCCATACCTATGGAACGTTTTCCATAGGGATGGAAGGAATCGTATGGAAAATATCGTATGGAAAACCCTATGGAAACCCAATGGAAAGTCCTGGAATATCAAGCGTTTTCCGTACCTATGTCATCCCTATAGCATTCCTATGGAAAGCCGTATGGAAAACCCTGTGGAAAAACACACGGATCTGTTCCATCCCTATGATCACCCTATGCTGGCCCTATGGAACCTAATAGGTCATACCTATGGAAATCTTTTCCCCAGGCATGGTACCCCTTGGGAAACTTGTTTCCATACGGACGGTGTACCTATGGAAGCGGATTCCATAGGCATAGTATCCCTTGGAAAGCAATCTTCCATACGGTCGATATACCTATGGAACATTTTCCCACAGGTATGGTATCCCCTGGGAAAGATCTTTCCATACGGACATTATGCCTACGGAAGACGGGCCCATACACTTAGCGTCCCTTGGGAAATAGGTTTCCATACGGCCGACATACTTATGGAAAGGTTTTCCACTGGGTGGCTCACCTTTGGGAAAGATTATTCCATAGGATGGCTATACCTATGGAAACACAATTCCATACGTGCTGTATACTTATGGAAAGGTATTCCATACGGATATTATACGTATGATTCCGTTAACAGCATCAAGAGTATACCTATGGAAACGCTTTCGTAGGGTGACCCGCCCTATGGAATTCATATTCCATACGGTTATTATACTTATGGAGAGCATTTTCCGCAGGTGTACTACACCTACGGAAAGCTTTTTCCCCAGGGATACCATGCGTATGAAAACCGTATATTATAGGTATGGAAAACATCTTTCCCTACGTATGTTATCCGTATGGAAACTATTTACTATAGGCATAGTATAGGTATGGAACCAGTAAATATATATGGTTTCCATAGGCACGATATAGGGATAATATCGGGATGCTATACGTATGGAACTTAATTAATATTTACTTTCCATAGGCACAGTAGTGGGGCAGTATAGGGATATTGTACGTGTAGCACTGACTGTGTAGCATACATATTGCACATTAGCAACATGCAGTGTGTTCACTATGTTTCCACTATGCGAGATAAACAAAATACTCGAGCATCTTTGCTACGATTAACATGTATCTAGCTAGGCAGAAAGGAATACGAATGGGACTATCAAATTTTATCATACCAACGAATACACAAAATTATGTTCTACTCGTGCACTTTCTATTTACAATACGCAAAATAATGTTCTTCTCATGCTCTTTCTATTTACAAGATGCCAACCTAAACGTTGACGTTGTACTCGAGGCCGTCGATTTTCTCCATCTCGCTTCGCTCCAAAACAACCGATCTAAAATGGAAAGTAAAGAGCCAACACTCAGTAAAAAAGCGGAAACGCACAAAAGAATATTCTATTGAAAACATAAAGGACTTATCAACCTAGAATGTTTGAAGGGATGCTTGAAGTTGACGTTGTACTCGAGGCGGTCGATTTCCTCCATTTCGCCCTCCTCGAAAACAGCCAATCTGAAAAGGAAAGTAAAGAGCCAACACTTAGTAAAAAGCGGAAACGCACAAAATAAACCTTTATTGAAAACATAATTAACAACCGAGCAACCTCAAATAAATGCGAATATGAACGCGAGATGAAAACCTAATATGACTTCGCCACGCGAACGTTTTCAGCGGATCTGAAAAACGAAACCAACCAACTAACGTTTAGTAAAGAAGAAAGAAAATAGCAGTCGTCAGCGAAAGAAGCAAAGGAAAGTAAAAGGGGGATGTGGAGTGAGTTGGATTTGAACCAACTATTTCGAGTGCAAAGGACTCGCGGGAATTTCCCGTTCACTCCTAGTCAAAGTTTCACGCATGCCAAGTATGAGCGCGCGAAGCACACACAAAATAATACACACGCATAACCAAAACATGCACTGCAAACCAGTGCCATATTGCAACCTGTGAGAATTAAAAATATCACAGCACGCAACTCACTGGCGAGGCTGCTGCAACATTGCTGACGGCGGACTGTGAAGAGTGCAATAACGTGAGTTTGAACTTGACCGTTCAGAAAATTCGAAGTGCTCAAAAACTTTGCCGTTCAGAAGTCACATCGGATCGACTCGTCATGCTAGCACGATCGACGATGACGACGATGATGACGATGCGATGTCTCAGACTCTCAGTGACATTGCATCGGAGATAATCGACTTATAAAATTTAAACTGGGATTAGATGTAATCAACCCTTCGTAATGGTCTAGAGGTGGCCGTCGTTCTCAGTCTCAATCGAACCTATGAGATCCCGATTTTTTTTGAAGTTCCAGAAATAAAATCTCTAATAGCCAAAACAGCGCATACAGGCCGCAATTTTGTTTTTTTGCCCCCCTCGTCAGTGAACAAATGGTTTGTTTTCTTGGGGGTGATCGAACAAGCTCATTTTATTTGGGGGGGTTTTTGGCGGCGGTAGGGGGTCTTCCATAGGGGTTTCCATAGGGATAGGCTCTGGATTTCCCATAGGGCACACCACTTTTTCCACAGGCTCCGGATTTTCCATAGGGTACATTGGTGATGTTTTTTAACTTGTTTCCAGGCCATTCCACAGGTATGGACGCCACTATCATAGGGATGATCTCTGTGGCATTCCTTAACAGTGTAATTCTGCATTTTCCATAGGCATTTTCCAAGTGCGGCGTGTTGCTGTTGTAGGGTCCAAAAAGGGCCTATTTTAACCTGCCCTATTTTTCATTTTTTTGATTCCATCCCTATAAATTACCTATGGAATCCCGAAAATGGGGTGAGCCAACCTATGATCACCCGGTGGAAACGATTTCCATTGGGGCCTGTGGCAAATTTTCCAGAGCCATTCCATACGATTTTCAGATAGGGGATTTTAAAGTGCCCTATGGAAAGGTTTTTGCCCTATGGAAAGCCAATGGAAATGCGTTCCCATAGGTTTTACATAGGGTTTTTCCATCCCTGTGTAATTATTTCCCGCCCTACGGACGCCACTATTATAGGGTTAACACCTCGACCGTTCATAGAATATCAACCCAATATCCCTATGGAAAGTTCAAGTTATTTTCCCATAGGTTGTATAGGGTGGGCATCCCTATGGAACCAGAATACAGCATTCCTAACGTATGTCCACCCTATGTCCACCCTATGTCCACCCTACGTTCATGGTATGGAAGGTATTGAACACCTTCCATAGGGATGTCATTGGGCGGACCGCCCTATGGAACACATCGTATTGTTTCCATGCCTATGCCCACCCTACGCCCACCCTACGCCCACCTCATGATCACCCTATGCCTAGCAAATGAAAAGTTAAAAAGGAAGCAACGGTTCCAAGTAGTCATGCGTGCTGGTATGGATGGTGTGTTGTGGGCCAGTATTAAACAACCACGGGGTCGACATGCCACCATGTCCCTGCACCGTGTGCCGACTACAAGTTGAAAAACCTCTTCGAACGATACAACGACATACGAAGCTATACAAGAGATGGCAAGGAGCGGTATACATGGGGGAAAGTAGTAGTGAAGACGATACTTCAAGTGATGACGGGGGTGACCGTAATGGTGGTGATGGTGGTTCCCTTGGAGGTGATGATGACATGGAAGATGCCAATGCAGAAGCGGACGAAATTCTCCAGGATCATTTGAGAAAGCTGGAAGAACATCGTGCCCGTCTCCTAAGTCCTGCTGCCAACGATGCGGATATGGATAACCAAGAGGTACCCCTCTTTCTGTATTTCCCAAGGGTGGGCGTACGTATGCCAACAGGTGGGCATAGGTTGGGAAATCGTTGAACGTTTCCATAGGGTGGGAACAGGCATTCCCAGAGGCGGGTATAGGTAAGGCGCTGGGTAAGTATGCCTATGGAAAGCATTGGACGTTTCCAGTGGGTGGGCATAGGGCGAGCATTGGGCGGGCATAGGTTAGGAAAACATGGAATGTTTCCATAGGGTGGGCTTGAGCATTCCCAAAGGCGGGTATAGGTGGTTCACTGGGTAGGCATGCCTATGGAAAGCATTGGATGTTTCCATAGGGTCGGCATAGGGTGGGCATAGGACGGGCATAGGGTGGACATGCGGAGGGAAATGCCTTTTTTTTATTTTGCTGTTCCTGTAAAGTTGGGGATGCCTCTCGTGATTTCACAGGTCGTTGATCACGTCTATGCCGAGAAGGTTTCAACAATGCATCGTCTTGTCATTGATCTGCTTGAAACGAAATCCGAGCACAATGCTACCCAATCCATGTTTGATCAAATCTTCAATCTCATGCGGCAAACGGTGATTGGCAACGTTGACATCATCGGCAATCAGAGACGAAATGGTTTCCCGACCTCCTTCAAACAAGCTTTGTCTATGTGGAAGGATTTTGCCCTGCCGTACCATACCGCCGACGTTTGCAGGAATGAATGCATAATCTTTCACCTGAAGATTGGATCGACGAGATCGAGTTTTCACCTGAAGATTGGAATATAACTACGCATATTTTGCGACATTTGCCTCGGCATATCGAACTGACAGGACCTGCGCATGGAACATGGTTATTTCCGTGGGAGTCATTCTATGGGAAATGCAAGGAGTCAGTCAAAACTCGATCGCAGCCAGTAGCCAACATCATGAACGGTATGTATACCTAGGCTCACCCTATGTTCACCCTACGTCCGCCCTATGCTATCCCTGTGATCACCATAGGGAATGGGAATCTCAAAGTTTCCCGCCCTATGCCCACCTTATGCCCACCCTATGTTTACCTTATGCCTTTACTATGTATCGGTTCCGTACGTATACCGTGCCTATGGAAAGCTCCTTCCATAGGGAGAACATAGGTATGAAACGTCTGGCTGCACTGTACGTTTGTTTATGTGTTATGTATGTCGCAGGTCAGATGCTAGAAAAACAGCTGATGCTAGTCCGTGGCATATATGCTTCAATATCTAATGAGAAGGTTGCACCATACACTGGGCCACAAAAGCGACGAGTGGAGGTGATTGGCAAGCAAACACCGATAACCTTGGATGAAGGTACGCAGTGCCTTAGATGCCTTTGCAGTAGATGTCCGCCCTGTGCCCACCCAATGGAAATCTTTCCCGCCATATGCCCGCCCTATGCCCACCCTTGGAGCTGAAAAGAAATATTCCATCCCTGTGCTCACCCTATGCCTACCCTATGCCCACCCTTTGAAATTCGTAACCATCTTATGCCCACCCATTGATCACCCACAGGTGACATGAAAGGTATACGGAAGTATATGCGCACGAATTTCCCATGGGCCCAGCTCCTGCAAAACGACTTTGACACCAAACTCGCTGAATGGAAGCGATTGAGTTTGAGAGAACGGCGGATCATGCCACGACCCGTCATCCAAGATCTGGAGACATGGCGGTTGAACCGGTTGACGAGGGAATGTCGTCCTTTGAGTACCAAGGAGCGTTGTTATGTCTACATGGACGGTGTGATGAAGAGTCGGCACGTGAAAGTCGGACGAGACACTTTTCGTACGCGATCCGCCGACCGCCACCTCACCACCTGTCAACGATACATAAAGGCATTCTTTGATACCCCAGTAAATGGATTGAATGCCCATGAAGACAGGTCGTTCATCCGATGCCCACCCTATGTTCGCCCTATATTGGCCCTATGCCTACCCTGTGTTCGCCCTACAACATCCCTATACCGTAACATATATCATAGATCATGCGTATGCTCACCCTGTGCCCACCCTACGACCACCCTACACCCTCCCTATGATTACGAGTTAAGCTTTCCCACTCTGTGTCCGCCCTATAGCCGCCCTATGTCCACCTTGTGCCCACCCTATGCTCACCCTTTGGAAAGTATGTGTTGCAGGTACGGCGAGCTTCTGAAAATTTATAGCATCCCGATTGGCAGGAAACAATTGGTTTTCCTCAAAGTAAGATGGTTTCCATTGAAGGCAGCATTTCAAGATACCGTGGCGAACAATATGATGTTGAGGTCGGACTTGCCATGGGACCTTTCCGAGGTTTTCATCCAAGCATTTGAGATTGAGTGCTTGGTGTGCATTGTACCCATTCCATGGAACTTTGACCGGTTCATCACGACCAAGAGAATTCCAGTTGGACGACCCGATGCAAATAGGTTGGTATATTATCTCGGCGAGCACAAACTCGGTTTCAATGATCCACCATGGAGATATGATAAAGACAAGATGATGCTCATACTAGATAGGCATGTAGATTTTGTGGGCGACTTACATGACGAATAACTTGTTCATTTCATAGATGGAATTATTCTGTATATTAATATGTATATATGTAGTAAAAGCCCTATGGAAAGCCTGGATATATCATGAATCATCACCCTATGCTCACCCTATGAAACCTGAATGGTTATACCTATGGAAACCCTTTCACAGGTACGGCATCCCTTGGGAAACATGTTTCCATACGGATGATATACCTACGGAAGACCTTTCCACTGGGTGGCTCACCCCTGGGAAAGCTCATTCCATAGGCTGGCTATACCTATGGAACTCGGTTCCATACGTACGGTATACGTGTGGAAACGTATTCCATATGGATACTATAGGTATCGACTTTGCCACCTGTATCAAGAGTATACCTACGGCATGCTCACCCTGTGTTATCCCTATAGCTAACCCTATGGAAACCCCTATGGAATTACGTCTTTATTGACCGAGAATACGCAGAATGAATTGTATATTTCCATAGGTATACTATCCCTATGGGGGCTCTATGGAACGCCCTATGGAATTACGTTGATATTCCCGAGAATACGCAGAGTGAATTATACGTTTCCATAGGCCTACCATACCTATGGCATCCCTATGGAAGGCCCTATGGAATTACGACTTTATTCCCGAGAATACGCAGGGCGAATTGTACATTTCCATAGGTGTACTATCGCTATGCCCGCCCCGTGGAAAACCTTGTGGAAAACTCATAGTATACGCTAAGTTTCCATAGGTGCGCTATCCGTACGCCCGCCCTACGCCCGCCCTTGGACATGCCTATGGAAAGCGTATGGGAAAGTTATATTTTCCATAGGGCTTTCCATCGGCCCCCTATGCCTATAGCCGCCCTATGGAAGGGTTTGCATTTTCCATAGGGTTTTCCATAGTCCTGGTTATGCCTATAGTCGTCCTATGGAAATGTTTACTTTTCCATAGGGTGATTATACGGCCTTCCATGCCTATGGAACGTCCTTTTCCATAGGCATACAGCCCTATAGAAACCCTATGGAAACTCCAAAAGGGGGTATCCCTATGGAAATACCCTATGGAAAACTTTCCAAGCCTTTGGAAAATATTTCCGGATTTTCCCGAGCGTTCCCAAGGGCGGGCATAGGGAGGGCACAGGGATGACATGCCTATGGAAAGCTTTCCCAAGGGTTGCAGATCTGTAGGGGCAGTTCTCGTTGTTAATCGCTGAAAAATCGTTCCGAGTAACTGATATTGAGTTCCATGCCAGCGAGGACCGATAATTTGCGATAGAATGGCGATTCACGATGTTCTCTGTCAAATGCTTAGTAGCTTCCATCCAGACCAGATCCCCGACCCGAAAGGCCTTCTGTGTATGCCTTTGATCAAACTGTGTTCGTTGTCGTTGCTACGTCAGTTCCAGTTTAGTACGCGCATCCGCTAACTGAGCCGCAAACTTACTAGCCATCTCATGTGCTGGGCCTTCGCCACCTTTCCTCGTGGATATAGCGTTCCCGCAGCTGCATGAAATAACAGGTCCAACTGTGACATTGGGAAATGTCCCAGCATCAGCTCAAATGGAGCGAACCCCGTCACATCGTCACATCACTGCGAGTGTCATTGATGGCAAATTCTACATTGGCACACCATTGATCCCAGTCTTCCGGATTGCTACCCACAAAGGAACGCAACACGTGACCACTTCCGCGACTAAGATGGGATGGATGTTGTACTTGTCCCCACACGTCGAATTGGGACGATGGTCGGGTGCGAGGGGGGGGTTGTTCGAACCAATCATTACACGGTGCCTGAAACGCCGAATTGGCGCGAATTTATCAATTCCTGTGTTCTTGGCTACAGAAGCTTACATTGAAGCCGATTGCCACTGTGAAACCGGTTGCTTGAATTCACGAGCGCCATGCACGGCATTACTTCGTAAGCTTCAATGTTTTTAGAGGCAGTCTCTCGAGAATTTTCGCGCATGAGCGTCTCAAAGCCGAGCGTCAATGGCGCATACGCAAATTGCGGTATGCGCGATTTTGCCTTATAGTTGTTGTCGTGTAGCCGAACCTATTCGCAACTGATATGGCGAGCAATAGAAATGCATGTTCTATCCTAAACTTTGCGGCCAACGATAAGTGTTCGCGCCGTGTCTCTAAGCAGGCAGGTTGCAGCAACGCGCACTTGTTGCGCCAGCAACCTCCTTCTGATAACGACTGGCGACATCCACGCGGAGTTCCGACTTCAATAATACAAACTGATGAGCCGACGTTGCGGGATCAGAGAAAGAATGGCGTATCCGCTTTCTCGGCTTCGGACAGGCATTCTATCATCAATGTAGAGCGAAGATTGATAGTTGAGACAGACGGCGATGACGCTGCAAATAATCAACTCCCCGCGAAGTGGTTACCAAGGAGGAGCCGTTCAAAATCGGAAATAGCTGATGGTACGCATACACACGCTTATTATGAATTATCATATTAGTACGGTAGATGTTAATTGTGGACATAATGGCAACGCATGCGCTCTATAATAATGGCAATAATACGCTCGTCCGCGTAGCTACGCACAATCACATGCGCAACATGCAGAGAGTGCTCATTGTGTCAGTTGTGTGTGGCGACATGACGCGGTGTTGGTGATCGGATATGCTGCAGCCCAAGCGCATACCGCCAATAACATTGCAACGACTGCCATCGACACGGCTGCAGAGGTGCTGCATGAAAGGGAGCTTCGAAGTTCAGATCGTGCTACTTTCGAAGTGACGACTACCACACCGCGCAAACGACCACTGCTGATGGTAGTTGCATCAGATGTAAATGTGGAGGTGACATCTCCACATGACACTGCGACAACACTATCTGGTTACAAATAAGTTGGGGAGTATATAGCTCATACACAATGCGAGGCGATCAACGAAATGCTCTGGGTACAAACCTCAAGGTAAGCTCGTGCTCATGTGTGTGCCCATGTGCGCGCATGTGTGCTCATGTGTGTAAGTGTACACATTAGTATTCACTCTGGCTTACCACCACACATTGTGTGTAAGTGTATGCGTGTAGATGAAAATTGCAAAATACTTAAAATGTGTGTGTGTGTGTGTGTGTGTATGGACGAATGAATATTGTTGTGTGTTGCGGGCTGTGTGGCTTTAGCAGAATTTCTAAATTAAGCATGCTTGTATTTGCTATATTGTATACTTGTGTAGACTGCGATGTAGCAACTTTTCTAAAGTATGTATGCTTGGATTGAGTATGTATACTTGTATAGGCTGTGATATATCACAACGTATACTTGGATTGACTAGGTATACTATATTGCATATGCTGTAATATGCTGTGTGTCTTTAGTAGCAAATTTTCTAAATTATGTAGGCTTGGATTTACTATGTATATACTTGTATAGGCTGTATGGGTGATGTAGCAATTTTTCTAAATTAAGCATGCTTGGATTTTCTGTGTATACTATATTGTATAGGTTGTATTATGTTGTGCGGCTTTAGCAACATTTTTTAATTAGAAGTGTGGTTAATAAACGATTTGCTATGTAACTATACTACTTGTATATACAGCCTATATACAAGATAGTATGCATAGCAAATTCAAGCATACACACGTTAGTATATACAACCTACTAATATACAAATGTACATAGCAATTCCGAGCATGCCTAATTTAGACAAGTTGCTAAAGCCACACAGCCTGCACACAAAGCCTGCACACACACACACACACACCCACACACCCGCACACAACAATATGCATTCATTCATACACATGCACAAGCATGTTCACACGCGCGTGTGTGCGCGCGCACACACACACATTGCACAAAACAATGTTGATTACTTAAATCATTTTGTTGGGTTTTGATGAAGTCTAGAATCACGTTGCCAACAAATATAGATAGAAAATTCTCCGGGGGCAAGTTGCCTAATATTGATGCAGTGATGTTCACAATGATAATTATGCCACAGCCTATACAATTCATGTACGCATAGCAAATCCGAGCATGCATAATATATGAAACATGCTAAAACCACACAGGCCGCACCACACATACACACATAACAATATTTATCCATCCAGGATACAAGCAAATGCATGAGTGTGGTCACACACACACACACACGCACACACACACGCACATGGCACCCTATTGGGGAAAATAATGTTCATTATGTTGGGTTGTCGTTGCATTGCCTCTCTCTCTCCCACTCTCTGTTCTGAATATATACATATATACATATATTCTGAATACACCTTGTTGTGCAGCGATCGGATCGCAACATTAACACAAGGGCACAAAAAAATATATAAGGGCACACGTATATACACATATGTGTGTGTGTGTGTGTGTGAAATTATCTGGGGGCAAGTTGCATAATAATGATGACGTTATGTTCACAACAATAATAATCAAGATTATTTTGCTCATTCATATTTTTCGTTCTTGAATTGGGACTTGTTGTTGTGTCGTAGGATATCATTGCCACGTCAGTGCCCACAAACTCAACTAGATGGCAAGCCTGCGCCTTTGCTAATCAAGAGCCATAAATTGTGCAAGCAAGAGACAGCCCAGATGCGGCGAGAGAAGGCGGAGTTGCGTGATCAGCGCGGTGCCAACACTTCAGATGGCGGTGGGACACATTCAGCAATCGCGCTTCATCGGAAAACAGCGCGTGCACTTTTGAGACAATCTCTCGAAGCATGTGCAAATGATCAATTGCTGGCGAAGAGTTGCAACTCTTAGACTCTGAAGTCCAATTATTTCTGTCTCGGATCTACTATAGTAGGGTGCGTCGCCCCGGACAAGCGGGTGTTGATGCCGCAAGAGATCATACTGTAATCAAGAGGGTGGAGATGATGCTGACATAAACTCAGTGGCTGCACTGCCATCTGTTGCGTGTGGCCGAGGCATGGGGCAAGGAGGAGCTGCATCAGTTGCGGCTGCACCACAACCTGTCGCTCGTGGACGAGGCAAGGGCCGAGGAGAAGTTGTATCGTCATCAACGGCGGTACCGCGAGCTGCTGCTCGTGGCCGAGGCAAGGGGCGAGGGAGAGCTGCATCATCTGCGGCTGCACAACCACATGTTGCTCGTGGACGAGGCAAAGGGCGAGGAGAAACTACATCATCTGCGGCCACACCGCAAGCTGCTGCTCGTGGCCGAGGCAACACGAGGAAAGTTTGATCCGCGGCACGAGTATATATCATGCACTTGTAGACCATATCATCGAGAGTAGAGCAAAAGTGGCAACAAGTATGTGACATAGACACACTCAATGTGAACACACCGAGGTCGATTATGCTGCTATGCTAGCGAGGAGCGAGAACATAAAATGTGTTTTATGTTATACACCCATGGATGTGAGATGGGCGATCCAATATCTCACGTCATGACATCCTGCCATAAATAATGCTATGATGAGTAGTAAGCATTTCAACATAGTTTGGTATCTTCATTGATGGATAGATTGTGACGAATTCCTCTGATTGCTTGATGAGATGAATATTTTTATAATCACCGCTGCACAAATAATGAACGAGTGGCCATCCGCTTCAGCCTGTCTGATCTGATTAAGTACGCGTCTACGCGATTGTGTGAATATGGGAAGATTTTAACATGCATAAATCATAACCACAAAGAACATCAATTCCCTATCCTCCGAGGTTTTCATCACACTCATAATAAAGGGCCCATTGCACGTTTACTTATTACGACGGCGAAAGCTGTGTGATGCCCGCTTGTAGCACCTCGGACCTCCGCTGCGGGGAGAGCAACGCGGTAATGCTCATATCGACGCAGCCGATGCAAAATTAACATGCAATGCATGCAGTGAACAAAATTTCCGGTGGAATGACACCGATCCGCATCCGATGCCATCACGAGGCCGCCGCGAGGGCGACATGCGTATAGAGCATACACAACTCATGTCGTCTCATCTCCACTATCCTCCATCTCGGAGTTGCCACCACCAACATGAAAGTTGGTTCTAAAAAATGCTAGACCATGCCTCGAGCCGGGCCAAGCGGCACAGCACGCGCCTGCTTCCGGGCTCTGACACCAGGTAATATGCCAGAACCTTGGCATACGGGCGCCCCGGAGGCAGCCATATTCCACTTGGTAGATCCCTCAAACCCACATCGCAGATAGAAACGTAGTAGGATACTGTTACGGCTAAACCTACAAGCGCCGCGATATATTATCAATATACAAAAGTAACACTGCAAAGTTGAACAGCCATGCAAGTGTACGTATGAGCGGAATTTTGTGAGTGCAGTCTCCGTAGAAGATCTGCTGAAGCACAACGCTTCCTCACTTTTATACCTACGTCACCCATCATCTTAGATGGTACCGCCATTGGGTTGTGAACCCGAGACGTAGGTTGAACGACCAACATGGTAGTAACGACTAGTTCGTTCATGCTGCACATGCGAGTTCTGCGCATGCTGAAAGCTAAAGATGGTTCTTGGTTTGTTTCCAAGATGTATCTTTGCTTTGCCATCTTCGAATTCAATCATACGAACTCTCGATGACAGGGATGCCTGATGATATGACATAATCATCTGGCGACATGTACAGTCATCGTCGACCGTACTGACGACTGTCATAAATGTATGACGCGACTCGACCTGTACAGTCATGATCGACCATACTGTCGACTGTCATAATAATATATGACATGACCGACTGTCATAATAATATATGACATGGCATGACATGACATGACATGGTATGACATGTATGACAGGTATGACACGTATGACATGTATGACACATATGTCATCGGTCATAACCCTGACAGATCTCCCCTCTTAAGAGAGTTGTGACCTCACAACGGGCATACCTTTTGTATATGTCTTTGATGTCTTTGTTGTTGTCGCTTCTTGCTGGTACCAGTCTTCTTACACCGATTTGAGGCGTCCCTCATGGTGTTTTTAGGTTATTGGGGGGAACTGTGTCCACTTTAGTCCCTCACCTTAGGCATTTAGCCATACAGTCCTTAGGATGTAGCCCACCTTTCCGGAAATCGTATCGTTGAGTGACGTTCCAAGGTTCAATGAAGAGCGTTTTCGCGATACAATCCTACACTGGATTACTGATTGATCCACACGTTATCATGTATGTGCTAGACGATTCAAAGCATCCGAAGTCTACGTTACGGATTATTTGCGCTAGCCGTCGTCGCCTTTGCGCGATCGATGATCCCACGATTATAACGAATTATATTCGAACGATTCTCGGCTTGATATAGTGCACCCAACTCTTCCTCCCCTCCTTAAGCTACTTTGGAGGATCCTAGGCGGTGATGGGGAGCCCGATTTCGATAATAAACGAACAAAGGGGCTTGTTTTAATGCAAACGGAGCGGCCCTGCTTAACGGAATTGGACTTATAATCCTTAACCGGTCTGCTCAACTCCTCAATATTTTGTCCAGTACGCACGCTTTGACGAACATCTATCGCGATGAGTGAGAATGAATTCGCCACGTACTAATGTGAAATTTATTTAGTCATGTTTGTCAAGCATAACTTAGGATCACAACTCCTTCTACCTCAGTCATTATCTCCGGTAGCTTCGGATGACTGGCCAAGAATCCGATGACAAACCACGGTTTTGGCAAAGGTAGCATTTAGCAGTTTTTATTTATCCAGAGATATGATATCTCGCATGTGTGCGTATCTGTGCAAGGGTATGATTTTGAACAAGGCTCACTACACCTTTAGCAAGGAAGGATCAATTCCTGCTCCTGTCATATCAATTTGATGCAGGGTAAAAAATGTTAGGGATATAACCCTGCAGTTCTCGGGTTGCAGCCCATTGCACCGAAGGTGCATCGCAATCTTTGGGATGCAGCCCTGCAGTTCTTGGGATGCAGCCCTGCAGTTCTTGGGATGCAGCCCTGATATATATATGTGACCGATGGACGAAAACCTCTTGGGTACATGTTTCCATGGCCTGATTTTTATAGGTCGGCAATTTTTGGCAAAAAGTCATTGGCTATCAGCTTTTGACTTAGAAGCCACAATGTTATAGAAGCTGCGACCTATTGTAACCATATGCGGTAGTTATGCCTTCAGCATACGTAGACAATATGATTATGTGGAACTTATAATCCCACTTAAGTTGCATCATGATAAATTTATCCAGGTGTTAACAAGTGTTCAGGATTTGATAAGGGGTTGACGCCCCACAAGTAAAAGGTCACTGTCTCATAAGGCTCGCCTCATGTGTGCGGCTTTGAGGATTAGTGTCCTGGTGAGGCACAGTCATGATGCTTCCTAGTCCATAATGGAACTGGAAATGAGAATGCTCAAGATATCCGAAGACAGGAAGGCTTTTGGTTGGCCAGAATTACAGTCAAGATGCTTAACTTTGATGGAATGGCATTCGGATACAAACTGTGCAACCATGCATGTGATTTATGCATTGGTGTATGACTTTGATGAATTGTCTCTTGTCGTGAACCTGGAAGGAATGACGGGCAAATAGCTAGAGTGGCGGATTTACTCACTCGGCTTTTCTGTTATGGAATTCGATGCCTGATGGCACAACTAGCAATCCTTTGCTCAGATGCTTTCCTTAAGACATTGGCAACAACTTGTGTGCCAGCTTTTCTAGATTTGGGGAGAAACCATGGATCAACAATTCATCAATCAAAACACATGTATCAAGGTTGATTCATCGAATCCTTCAACTCTTGAATTTCGACAATCAGCATCTCAGGCTGTTGACGTCAAAGTGATGGTCGTAAGCTTACAATATAGCTTATTCACCTTTGAAAACCCATCGTTCTCCAGTATCAGTGCCCTTCATATAATATGATAGAGCCGGAGAAATATGCATCTATGATTTCTTCATAATGAACTTCATGTGTTAGTAAGTCAAATAAGACTTCATTTGATGTTTCAATCGGCATGATGTACCGTGTCATCAATTTTATGGCTGCTATACACAGATGCTGGAACTTTTGATAAGATCTTTAATTTTCCAAGCAAAATCACAATGATGTAAGGTGTGGCAGCTGTATGAAAATGAATGAATCTATACTCTTCCTCCCCCTCGCAAAAAGAGATGTATCAAACCAATCAGATGGTGATGGAGGATGTTATTCAATCATTATGTTATGTGAAAAATGATTTGATAGAGAATCAGACTGAGATTATTCATCGAATGCTTTAGAGGTAACAATGTCAATCTGAACATTGATTCTCTCTACGTCATATTGGCAATATGCCTGACGTTTTTGAATGTGGCAAATGCCAGATGATGTCAAATGCAGTCGTTGGGTTGCAGCCCACATACTTTGTCAGTTTAGGGTCAATATAGTGTACCCAATTTTAGACAATGGTTCTGGAAAATGATTGTCATGATGAACAAAGAAATCAGTGATGGTACCGAAGTTAACTTTGGTATCGAAGCTAATGGAGAGTCGATCAAGAAGTGTCCGTAATGACAACAAATTACTACGAGTTATATTTTCGTAGTTGATGGATGGCTGACATGTCATTTCATTATGAATAGAACATGGCATTGCCTAGTGATATGTGTATATTCTTCAGCACATGATCACTTATCTCAATAGTGCCCATTTTATTTTTGGGCAAACACTATTCAGAGACTTGTTATGATAAAGAAGTATGAATGGTGAATGTGTCATTTCAATCCGATAGAATTGTGAGTTGTTTTATGACTATAAAATTTCTGTCACTTTCCAGAATGAGGATGAACTGTGCTTGGAGACCGTATGCAGATTGCGGGTTTTCCAAGACTTCGTGGCCTAATGGATGAGGCAACAAATTTCTAAACATTCCAGAATGAACTTTCAAAGAGTTTTCATTTCTTAATGAAGCATGCTTGTCTTATGTGCCAAAATGTTATGAAATTACAAATATGGTGTCAATCTATATGTGGATGGTTTATACCATTGTATGCTATTCCACAATAAGCAATGATGTCAGAGTGAAAACTTTGGACAATTGCAACTCAGTACAAACCCGAGTGCATTCAAGTCCATTTGAATGTTCAGAATCTGAATCTAATGTACTTTTCTAGCTAGAGCTACCATTGACTATCCAACATCCACTGAGGACATTGTTTCTTACGTCTTTTGGCATCACGCTCAGCGTTTTTCTTATTTTGCAAGCGCCTCTTTGCTACTGCTACATCCGGAACGTTGTACCGGCTACGAAACTTGCTGGTAACTTCATCTTCTGAGCTTTCTTCATCCAAAAGCAAAACTGGCTTCAACATGTCTTGTTCTTTCATCGAGGACGAATCACACAGGGATGCAGCAGACCTGTAGCATGAGAAGAAAATAAATAGCAAGAAAGTCACTATGCAAAATCACCACTGAAGGAGATGACTTTCATCATAGGATGGTATATTGGTTGTTTCATATGACACATAGAAGATATGAATAATTCGTAGAGAATTTTGGGATAAACATCCTGGATTGGCTGTGCTTGATTGCTCTATGCCCAAGAATGACCGAAGAGATTGCTTGCCACTTTTCAGCCATATAGCGTAGAGGCTGTTTAACAACGGTTGGGACCATAAGCTAAATAGCTATGCAGCTATGTCGGAGGCTGAATAGCCATGATTGCACAGACTCTGTCTTTTATGATGAATAGACCTTTGAGAAATGGTGTCTAAAAAATCAATTGACAACAACTCAACCTTTTGGTATGATGCAGAGCTGATGATCTTTGTTGCACTTCAATTGTTTAATGTGCACTAATGAAATGTCTCGTGATATATAATCTCACAGAATAGGTTTTGCTCAATGGCGATATGATCAGATATGTAATGATCAATGAAGACAAGATGGTTGGTATGGCTCATTCAGTAGGCATAATTACCTCAAAGAGATGCCAATACACGGATACATATCAAGACATAAGGGCAATAGGCTTATTGTATAGCCTTCAAGGTAGCTAGCATTTATGCTGCATTATTGGTCAGCTCAGTGGCTTTGACCTTTTTAGGTGTTGTACTCAGGCTGTAGCCTGCATATTGCATTGAGTACTCTTGACACCTTTAATGATACAATCAGATGATATGTATGAAATATCAAGAATGGTTGCCCTTTCCAATGATCATCGGTGGCAGAGGCTATAGTGCTTGCACCGTGTCAGTATACAATTCTAGTCTGGATACATGCTAGACCAGATGTATACAATGTCTAGGTCTTCAAAATCAAGCTCATATGTATGTCATGGCTGATGACCTTAGAAATGTTTGATACTTATATGTGTCAACTTCATGGAGTTCTGCATGGTTTGACTGTATATAGTCAGGCTTACCAAAGCAAAAACGATGATGCAACTTAATTGTTTTATTTTATTATTTGTCTTTATTATTTATTTGGTTTTTAGTTGTATTTTTAGCTTACCATCTTCCCCCCTCAAGGAAGTGTATTGCTAGGCGGTTGTCAAGCGCCGTTTAAATACAACAGAGGTCCGACCTCTATGTGATGACGTGATAGCTTACTATGAAGCTGGATAGCAGTTCTCGGGATGCAGCCCCTTGCACCGAAGGTGCATTGCAGTTCTTGGGATGCAGCCCGAATTCGCGTCATCAGCGTGGGTCATATAGTGCCCATGCATGTGCTGTATAAAATACAACACTACCCTCCAGCAGCGAAGTGGTTTGCTATTACCATTATCGTATGCTGTGGGATGTCAATACATGATCAGAGAGCATGGATATATATATATATGTACCATGTTTGTCAATATCGGAGAGACTATGTCTTCTTTAAAATCCTCATGACTATATATATAATGGTGGTATACCGATGTCAACACCTTCTCTCTGAGTGATTCATTGATTTCAGATGTGATGTCGTGGCAAAAAATATGTCCACGTCATTGGCACGAGTCATGTTGTGTCCATGCATACACGATCTTAGCGCAGGTCACAATACAGTGTCCGAGCATACGCGATTTTAGCGTAGGTCACATTGTGCCTCTGTTTATTACATCTGATAATATATGTTACTCATCTTTGTGAGTCTAGACAACATTGTGCTGATTGCAATGCTTTCTCTGGTGACTTATATATCACAGATTATACCAATGTGGTGATCAGTCCAGTGAAATATTTTGTCACCGGAATGTACAGGGATTGTGAATGATTGCAATCCAGCCGGAGAATAATCTCAACAGCTTATTCTGTACTAATGAATTCATCGGAGTTATACTTATTTCGACGATTCAAAAACCCGCATGTCATTGTAGTGACGACATCTCATATGAATATATAGGGTTTTTATCAGAATGCTTTTATGTGATGTCAACATTTATGAACAATTCACTTGCATCTTAGGATCAAAGGAGTTACGCTTGGAAGGTCTTGCATGATGGTCACCAACAGTTATCAGCTGTTATTCAGGTGCCAAATTCTGCCTTCAGCACTGGGACTACATCAACCAGTCTTACAGCGATGCACTTGTCCTTCCCACTCTTATATACGGCTATAGTGCCAAAGTGCATCAGGTGGGATATATATATATATATATATATACATTATATAACTATCATCTTCTGATCCAGGAAATGCAATTAAGCATGGTATCAGGTTATATGTTATGTATATAGTTCAGCATTCCAAACTTACTCGAGAATGTAAATGCTGAGCAAGAGTCAACTTATAGTCATTGGGATATAGTTTCCCATCCAAGTTTACACTTTATTAGTGATAGTGGATTTAACGTTGTACAGATTTCAACGTTATTTGTGGATGCAGTGATTTTATCAAAAGCAATCTATCAGAAATCACCAGATCGGAATATGAAATGGATATGTGTGAATCCTATCCACCTTCTTCCCCCTTGAGGAAGTGTGAATACATAGGCAGTCAGTTGTTTATATACCTTATAGCTTATATTTATAGCTTGCAGTCCTTATAGAAAGCAGCTCATACAGTTTTAGGGTTGCAGCCCTACAGTCCTTGGGTTGTAGCCCTGCAGTTTTTGGGTTGTTGCCCACAGTATTATCATGTCTGTGATGATTTAGCATGATATAATAATGCCAAAAAACGAAGTTTTTCGAAATAAAACTGGCATTTTAGGGCATATGTGGTTACAGTAGCCCTGTCACTCAATACAGTGTTTAGGGTGTTACTTGATATCAGTAACCCTAATACAGGTAAAAAATAAGCA
Source organism: Cymbomonas tetramitiformis (assembly GCA_001247695.2). NCBI lineage: Eukaryota > Viridiplantae > Chlorophyta > Pyramimonadophyceae > Pyramimonadales > Pyramimonadaceae > Cymbomonas > Cymbomonas tetramitiformis. Next base: position 64,020 of record LGRX02001440.1, read on the forward strand.
GTATGATGTTTTTGCAATGATTTTTAAGCAAAACTGCATTTAATACCCACATAAACGTAAAGTGTTTTTTAGGAGGTACGTTACACCCCTGTTACACACATTTAATTTTAGGGTTGTTACAGGGCGTTACACATGCTGCATAAATCAAGGATTGTTATTTGATATATAAATATTCATTTTAGTAAAAAAAATCAATCCAAAATTTTTAAAATGTTGTTTTACGTATTTAACGTAGAGCATTTTGAGCGATTTATTGCCATAGCAATAGCGTTACCCATATATATTCAACACCTAATATTTTAGGGTGTCACACTGATATGACATGTGTCATTATGATTTTCTGATACCTTAATAGGTATAAAATCTTAATCTTACATAAAATGGGCACACATTTTTCATTTTGAAATTAAACGTGGAGCTTTTTCACCTATTTTACAGCTTTTTTCAGCTGTCTGAAATATTGTTGTGGTGACATATTTCAGTGTAAATGTGAAATGTAAGTACAGAATCATTACAAGGAACTTCACTTTTGCATATGACATTTTTTCATAGCAAATAAGTGAGTTGTGTTGTATATCAACATTTACAGTTGACAGCATTCTGGGTTTTACTGATTTAAACCCATGCACAGCAAATGTACTTTTCTGGTTATGTATATATTAATCAACTTAAGTGGAAACAGCCACTTTAGTGATATTTCTCAACCTATGATTTGTTTGAGCATAGGTCTGTGCTCTTAAGATTTATCAAAGTGATATATCTCATTTGGAACAAATCTGGACTTTGCTGGATACAATCACAGCAACTTCACACAACACATTTATGTGTGTGTGAATGTCCTTTATACTATTGTCAGAAATCATATGAAAACTGATCTGTATGTTACATGCAAATTGAGCTGATCAATTCTGAATCAACTATCATAATGCAATGTACTTGTTGTAGTTGCTCCAGCTGATATGTGAGACGAGTGGACAATGCTCAGCAGTGACCAGCTGCTTATTTGAGCATTGTATAATGCCTTCGGGTCTGGAGATATTCTCCATCCAGCCCTTCAGCATGGTTTCTTATCCTGTTCCCTTATGTATCGCCATCACTGACACTTCCACGCACATGTGTTTGGAAGTGGGATCCATATTATCATACATAATATAGTTAATTTATTCACTTTGAGTCAGTGAATCTTAATATGTATGATGAATGCTTGGTGATGTGCAGTGTATGGTACTACTGATTAGTACCTAGTGTGTGTGTTCACTTTTATACACTTACAAGAAGATAAGTTCTGGATATTTCAACATTCCCAAACAGTTTATCATGCAGGATGATAATCAGCATACCATGTACTGAATGAATCTAGCATGATATATATATCAGGTTAGGGGTTGTTGTAGTCCTGAGATCATCTCATTCACAATAATGCGTTGCTGGTTTATTTCACATATAGTTCCGGTGAGCAATCCTTTCAGTGATCCACAATAAAACGATATGTGGTCCGAAGAGTATCTCGACTCCACCGGGTCATAACGAGCTAATTATTGTGTTGAGATCATTGAATAGGCACCTTACACTATATGGGTTCGAATATAGTTAACATGCACAGCAAGTATGCTTATGTGCATGTCTGATGCATTGTAATATAATGTCACATATTCCAGCTGCTAACGTGATCAAGCTGGTTTATACATAACATCTGCTAACGTGATGCATACACAACTTACAATATTGCAGTCACTCAGTATAGAATGTATACATGGTGTAATGCTGCATGTTGGTGCGTGCTGCATGCTAGTGTGTGCTGCATATACTCATGTGCTGCATGTTGGTATATAATGCAATCATTGCAAACTCGGTATATACATCTTTTGCACACTATATTGCAATAAGCATACAAATGCCGACGGTTTGAAATATTTCTGCAGTCATCAATATGTGGTGTAAAATGCTGCAGTATAGTAATCATGTGTCCGTCATGCATCCATCCAAAATATCCCTGCGAGTATACAATTATTCTGCAGAGGATATTGACGCGCGCAACATGGCATATGTACGGATGGCGGACACTGTAGACAAATGAATGTCTCGCTGCATGTAGATACATCAGGAATCATGCGCCCTAAAATCGTGCGTTTATTGCATCCGATGAAATCATGACAGGTGCACATCGCGCTGACGAGCTAAAAATCATCGTACAAGCGGATTATTGTATACGATTCAAGCAGATCATTTGCGAAAATCGATGTTGCCAATTATTTCACAAAGTATCTCATTGTCGCCGGTGTATTGTCGCATAAATGAATGCGATCGCGCTGTTGTTTAACGAAATTTCGTACGTCCATTCGCAGCTGATGCGAATCATACGTACTGACGGTCATTTTTCACTAGCGCATCTGCATCTCGCATACCGTGACAATCCTACGAATTTTGACATCATATGTATACGATCCGTATACTGTGCGCACACCTTGTCGCTTATAGTATTAAGACGATTTCTCTGCGAATGCTGTCAGCTGCGGATATGTTCGCGATGATCAATCCTCGCGCAATCCGTATGCTGTCGATATTCGAGCGTATTTATTATTCGGTTTGCAGATATTCAGTATAACTGCGAGCGTTGTTGCTTGTATGCGCGAACCTGCAACCTGCGAACAATGTGATATATACAATATCTAACGCTGCACTCACTTGAGTTCTCGTGTTCGTGCCTTGACGAGTTTAGAATACCATTGTTACGGCTAAACCTACAAGCGCCGCGATATATTATCAATATACAAAAGTAACACTGCAAAGTTGAACAGCCATGCAAGTGTACGTATGAGCGGAATTTTGTGAGTGCAGTCTCCGTAGAAGATCTGCTGAAGCACAACGCTTCCTCACTTTTATACCTACGTCACCCATCATCTTAGATGGTACCGCCATTGGGTTGTGAACCCGAGACGTAGGTTGAACGACCAGCATGGTAGTAACGACTAGTTCCTTCATGCTGCACATGCGAGTTCTGCGCATGCTGAAAGCTAAAGATGGTTCTTGGTTTGTTTCCAAGATGTATCTTTGCTTTGCCATCTTCGAGTTCAATCATACGAACTCTCGATGACAGGGATGCCTGATGATATGACATAATCATCTGGCGACATGTACAGTCATCGTCGACCGTACTGACGACTGTCATAAATGTATGACGCGTCTCGACCTGTACAGTCATGATCGACCATACTGTCGACTGTCATAATAATATATGACATGACCGACTGTCATAATAATATATGACATGACATGACATGACATGACATGGTATGACATGTATGACACGTATGACACGTATGACATGTATGACACATATGTCATCGGTCATAACCCTGACAGATACCCGTTTCTCAGCTCTGGTGTACTGTGAGGATGTGAATACCTCCGTGTTCAGGGACATCCGCAAGTACACCGTGATTTCACTGCCGGGCTGCCCCGCGTCCTGTCGCGGAGTCAGCATTGGCTGCAGCTGAGGCTGGATGCGGTTGAGGCAGGGTGCGTTGGGGGACAACCGCCTGCCACCACCCAGGAAATAGCAGGGGGCGGTGGCGGCATCTGCATCCAGGTCCCTCAGCACACCGTCCAACGGTCGTGTAGGACCCGCCGCAGGTGTAAAGCACCTCTCGGCCAGCGTGTGCAAGTCACGCGTGCCTGGGTGCGTGAAGGTGTAATCCTCCAGGGCCAACTTCTCGCACATAGCATTCACAATGGCATCAACCGGTTTGTTCTTGACCTGCTCCTCTTTTACAATACCTTTAACGCGTTGGATGGCCCGCTCCACCCACATCTCCATTGCCGCTCCCACCACCCCTAAGAACTGCTCTTGCCGGAC
>LGRX02001442.1:0-22287 GCA_001247695.2 Cymbomonas tetramitiformis
GGCAACCGGCAGCCATCCGAAAACTGCACAGCTAGGGCCTCATCCGCAGCAAGCTGGAGCGGGGCAATCCGCAAGTGTATACCCTGTACCGGCGCCCCTGCTGCGACAACTTTTCCGACATCTACGCCTCCGCAAGACTGAAGACCCGCTTTAGACTCCAAGCGGCACCATTTTTTATGACAGTGGTGCCCTGGTAGCGGTAGGCAAGCTATGATCGAAGAGGAACCAGAGAACCTAAGAACTGGAGCTAAGAAGGAACCAGAAAACCTAAGAACTGGAACATACTTAGATAGGCACCTTAGCGGAGTGATCCCAGGAGGTAGACCACTTCTAAGGGGGGAGAGTTGTGCCCGGAGGCACAGCGTGAGCCGATATGTCTGTGCGCGTGTGTGTGCCATCGGGAGTAATCTGGGATTAACACGATGACAGTGAAATTGGGCTTGAAATCACGATGAGAATGAGTACCAGATGTCCGGGGTATGACAGTATGACAGTATGCCAGTATGACAGTATGCCAGTATGACACTATGCCACTATAGTAGTATGACAGTACTGTGGGGTGGTCATCGTGGTACTTAGTCAGACCCTCGGGGAATGGCCGGATTCGCATCGGGATCAGAAAGACGATGAAATCGAGTATCAGATGTCTGGGGTATGACAGTATGACAGTATGATAGTACAGTAGTATGACAGTAAGACTGTATGACGGTCATCGTGTCAGTCCGTCGATGTGACATCTGAATCGAGAATGACGAATCGGAATTAGAAATGAGATATCGGATCAGGAATTGAACGTTGGGCCGTGGTGTGACATCGGGTGCCGGGTGGTTGACCCTGCAGCCCGAGTTACGAGTGAATAAGTAGAGCACTTGAGAAGTGTTTGGCCTTCAGAACTCGGAACCGAAACGTATCGTTTGCACCTCAGTCTGGCCCTGATCCAGTATATTATAAAAACCGAATTGTGTACCTTTGCACGTTCAATAAAAAACATCATTCCGAGTATATGTCGTAGTGCCCCTGGCACAACAATACTGCAAATACCGCAAAGGTGGTGTACACATACGACCCGGACGGATGATCCCGAGACACCTTGGGACACTACTGATCCATTCATCCTGGCGGCTCAAATTGAGCACCAAGTTGTAATCAAGAAACATCCTGTGATGAAGACAGCGGTGGTATTTGATTTAAAGGCTGACTTTTTCGAGTGCATCGACGATGATGGTTCACGACCGAAAGGTGCAAGAGACGCAAGAGGCGACCATGATAATACGCCGGGCATCGTACATAGTGGTCTGTATGTTGAATAGATGCAATCGTACATGTATGTGTAGATAGACCTATCAATTAACTTAGCCGTATATTATGTATCATAGCAACAGAGCATGATGGCAACCCTGAAGTTGTTAGGAAGATACCTGGAATGTCTTCCGCATGTCTTCCGTGCGCCTTCTGAATGTCTTCTGTGATTACGCGATGAGTGTACGTGTGGTATGAAGTAGCTATGTGGCCAAATTGCATAATCATCACATATGTGTCGATAACACATGTCAGAATGTATTCTGGTCAAGAAGACATTCGGAACATCTTCCGTGTATCTTCCGAGAAGACTGTCCTTTGTATGTCTTCCGAGAAGATGTCTTCCGAAATCCAGAAGGCATTCCACACATCTTCGGTACGTCTTCCCCGAAGAGTGTCTTCTGGTTTCCAGAAGACGTTTCCACCCCGAAGACGTCTTCTGGAAACCAGAAGACATCATGTCTACGAAGACGTCTATAAGACGTTGATTTTCCCAGAATGTAGGGGAGTGATGTGAAATGAGACTTTCAGCCCTCCATAAGGTGGGGGGCAGCCACACTCTCTCTTATCACCCCTTGACCCGAGGTGCCACGTCAGCTTGCTCCTGGTGCCGTTCCGTGATAATAAAACACCAAAGTTATTTTATGATCCCATCTTAGCAAACAGTGACTCGTCCGCCTCTGCGGTTCGTCTGTGTTCAATTCGAACGCGATATAATATATGTGAAAAATATAAATGAGGGGGCGCTAGGCAGCTGTGTGTATCGGATGATATATATATCAAACAACAACCCTGGCTATATATATAACCTCTGCTCTTTATGTTTTAGGACCGAAGCAAATTACCTTACCTTACCTTACCTTAGTCAAGCAAACCGCGAATAGCAGAGCGGGATGATGACATTGTGACGACATTGTGTCAACGTCATCCGTCAGTCATGAACTCGTGATCGACTTACGTTATTTTCATATAAACCGAGTTTACAGTTTTTTTTAAAATTGTGTTTGACCTTTTTTCGCTTTGTAGTCTTTCATTGCACTCATCACTGCTGTTGTATCGGATTCTTTGTATAAATACAAAATATAAACGAATGATGAGATGATCGAACGATCCGATTGGTGAACAGGCGTGGGCCTAGCGGAGATCTCAAAATTGAGATCGACCAAGCCTAGGATGTCTTATTCTCCCTGAAAATGTCTGAATAACGACGTTAACTCTATGACGGTCCACCCCCCAGAATTGGTGGGACGACAGGTAGGGTGCAGTTGGCGTGTTGTAGCGGCGTGTAGCTCGATGGCCAAGGCAAGATGCATGGTGGGGATGACGAAGGACATCAGGTGGGATGTGGGACTACCGCGCCTTGCCACATGGAGGCTCGGCACACCCCTAATTCTAGTGCAAAAGGTTGTTGATGTAGACCGTGGTAGGTGGGGGCATTGGAGGGGGTGTGGCCCGAGCATGGTTGCGCTGACGGAGCAGGGCGTAGCGAGCGAACCGCTTCGATTCGTGCGGCGCGCGAGGTGTCCCAACACACTAGAAGAGTGGCAAAATAATACTTTTGGGGTGGTTGGCGGGGGGGCAGGGTGGGGAGGTTCGAAATGCAGGCCGGCTCTCAGGGTTCGGGTCTTACGCGTACGTGGGTCGCAAGGCTGAAAAAACCGGACCGTCATAGAGATATGGCCAATGAATCCAAACTCGGTCTCGTGGTGCCATGTGCATCGAAAACAATGTAACACATGCCCTGAAGGGTCACTCGACCGCTGGGGTGGCTTGGAGCCCCATGGATCCGCCGATTTCGAAGGGGGGCTAGGGCAGGATATCTCTATGACGGTCCACCCCCCAGAATTGGTGGGACGACAGGTAGGGTGCAGTTGGCGTGCTGTAGCGGCGTGTAGCTCGATGGCCAAGGCAAGATGCATGGTGGGGATGACGAAGGACATCAGGTGGGATGTGGGACTACCGCGCCTTGCCACATGGAGGCTCGGCACACCCCTAATTCTAGTGCAAAAGGTTGTTGATGTAGACTGTGGTAGGTGGGGGCATTGGAGGGGGTGTGGCCCGAGCATGGTTGCGCTGACGGAGCAGGGCGTAGCGAGCGAACCGCTTCGATTCGTGCGGCGCGCGAGGTGTCCCAACACACTAGAAGAGTGGCGAAATAATACTTTTGGGGTGGTTGGCGGGGGGGCAGGGTGGGGAGGTTCGAAATGCAGGCCGGCTCTCAGGGTTCGGGTCTTACGCGTACGTGGGTCGCAAGGCTGAAAAAAACCGGACCGTCATAGAGTTAAACGTAGCAGGAGCTAGGGTAGCGCCGCAGGCTTGAAATTTGAGATCGACAGCGCCTAGATCTCTGACCTTTATAATCTTCACCCAAACCAAATTACCTTATACCTTACTACCTCTGACCTTTATCGTCTTGGCAAGAAGTAAATTACCTTACCTTACCTTATTTACCTTACTTAGTCAATCAGCAGCAGCAGCAGCAGCAAAGCTCGAATCCCACCAACGGGCGATACAGTGGAATTTTCGAGCTCACGATCGCCAGACGCCAACGATGACAGTGTACATTTATCGCGAATACCACTGCAGTCGCGTACATTTATCGCGACGCCACCCACGCGTTATGGCATGGCATGCTGGGAAGCAAAAAGCAAAGCACTTTCGCGCACATGATCCTACGGTCAGATAGTGTAATGGAATGTGTAAAGCTCGAATCCCAACGGGCGATACAGTGGAATTTTCGATCTCACGATCGCCAGACGCCAACGATGACAGTGCCACTGCAGTCGCGTGCATTTATCGCGACGCCACCCACGCGTTATGGCATGGCATGCTGGGAAGCAAAAAGCAAAGCACTGTCGCGCACATGATCCTACGGTCAGATAGTGTAATGGAATGTGTAAAGCTCGAATCCCAACGGGCGATACAGTCGAATGTTCCATCTCACAATCGCCAGACGCTAACGATGACAGTGCCACAACAGTCACGTGTATGTACCACGAAGCAATTACCGTTGGAAAGAAAATGACGTCAGTTATGCTTTGCAGGTGCATGATGTAATTGATCTGATTTGACAATTATTTGCTCATTCAACAAAACGTATTTGGGTTATGGTTTCGGCGCTTAAAGTAAAAGCTCTCGCATGTAAAACACCACGTATCTAGACCGCTGACAGAACACGTATTTCCATATGACCATTCGCTTTTACAACATAGTTAAAATAATCATCACATTTTGCAGGTCTCTGGAAGAAATTCGCGAATTTCACGCAGCGCTCATAGAAGAGCTTGAGCGTTGTGAGGCGATCTATATTAGCAGCTTGACCGAATACCAAGCACCAATATGATTATCAACAGAGTCGGGATGCGCATGCTCATGAAATTGGGCATTTGCCTGTTGTTAATGCTGTTGGAAATCGGCTCGCAAACGTCGTTTATCTGCGTACACAACTCCATATTTGTGTGCGAGATGCAGTTTGGCGTCCGTAGCAATCACAGGATGTTGGTACATGCTGTGCGCGGAGGACCACGCGCAAACTCAAGAGGAGCACGCAAGAATTCCGGTGGCGTTCGCGAGAATTCTGGTGGCGTACGCAAGAACGCTGGAGGCGCTCGCACGAACGCTGGAGGCGCTCGCACGAACGCTGGAGGCGCTCGCGAAAACAGTGGAGGTTTACGACCAAACGCTGGCACGCGCGAGGGAAATTCGAACGCCTTTGGAAACACAGGTGAGTCAGCAGTGCACCTATTGCCCAATCTTGCGACATCACATTGCAGAACGCTCTCGGCAGCACCATGTCGGGTACGACATCACACACCATAGCAGGCATTCTTGTTGGTCGCATATATTGCATGCAGTGGATGTCGTTATATATATGTTACGGTACAAGCGTGCCGCACGCATATGCGTGCTTATTTCAGTACAAGCGCGCCAGGCGCGCTTGTACTCGGCACAATTGAACCAGCATAAGCGCGCCTGGCGCGCTTGTACTGGTACAAACACGCATATGCGTGTGGCGCGCTTGTACCGTAACATATATTCTTTTGAACGCTGTCGGCATATCTGATGTTGACATAGTGCATCAATTCAGTTGGCATGAAAGCTAAGAAGTGCATATGCTTGTTGTGCAGGACCTGTTGGACAGCAGAACACTCTCGGCAATTATGGTACAACACCACACATCATAGCAAGCATAAATAAAACATATATTGCATGCAGTGGACGTGGTTTGTTTATTTCTGTTTATTGAAGTGTTTTAATGTGACGTGTTGCCACCCAGCTGTATTGGATTACACATTTCATTATTACACTACAATGTTTTGCGTTTTGGGACACATTTCATTATGAGACTACAATGTTTCGTGGCGAATAGCATGCATGAGCTATCTGATGTTGAAATAGTGCATCAATTCAGTTGGCATGAAAGCTAAGAAGTGCATCTGCTTGTTGTGCAGGACCCGTTGGACGGCAGAACGCTCTCGGCAGCACCAACTCGGGTACGCCATCACACACCATAGCCAGCATTATTGTTGGTCACATATATTGAATGCAGTGGATGTGATATGTTTATCTCTGTTTATTGAAGTGCTTTAATGTGACGTGTTACCACCCAGCTGCAATGGATGACACATTTCATTATTAGACTACAATGTTTCGTGGCGAATAGCATGCATGAGCTATCTGATGTTGAAATAGTGCATCAATTCAGTTGGCATGAAAGCTAAGAAGTGCATCTGCTTGTTGTGTTATATATGTTAGGCACATAAGATGGAACATGTTCGTTGATTCTTGCTAGACTGACACAAATGATCTGAGTAAATATTATTATATTTTAATACCCAGTGGCTTGTCACTGCACGCCATGCTTGTTTTACGCAGCTCATTATTGAATCATCCTGACTATTATCATTATGGTTGCAAATGTACGCGCATTTTTTAAGCTAAGAAGTGCATCTGCTTGTTGTGCAGGACCTGTTGGACAGCAGAACGCTCTCGGCAATTATGGTACGACATTACACATCATAGCAAGCATAAATAAAACATATATTGCATGCAGTGGACGTGGTTTTTTTATTTCTGTTTATTGAAGTGTTTTAATGTGACGTGTTGCCACCCAGCTGTATTGGATTACACATTTCATTATTACACTACAATGTTTTGTGTTTTGGGACACATTTCATTATGAGACTACAATGCTTAATCAGCAGCAGCAGCAGCAGCAGCAGCAGCAGCAGCAAAGCTCGAATCCCAACGGGCGACGCAGTCGAATTTTCGATCTCACGATCGCCAGACGCCAACGATGACAGTGCCACTGCAGTCGCGTACATTTATCGCGACGCCACCCACGCGTTATGGCATGGCATCCTGGGAAGCAAAAAGCAAAGCACTGTCGCGCACATGATCCTGCGGTCATATGATGTAATGGCGATATCCATGTTAACATCGCATGGTAATTAATCGTGCTGTCCAAAAGGATCGACGCCTAGTGGAGATCGCATATTTGTGATCGACAGCGCCTAGACCTCTGACCTTTATAATCTTCACCCAAACCAAATTTTCATCTCCGTTCGCTGTACGTGTTATGAATTTAGATATGGGTCATCTGAATGACCATCTCCGTTCGCCTTTTTCTTTATATTTGCTATGTATGAGGAAAGCGAACGGAGATGGTCATTCAGCAGCAGCAGCAGCAAAGCTCGAATCCCAACGGGCGACGCAGTCGAATGTTCCATCTCACGATCGCCAGACGCTAACGATGACAGTGCCACAACAGTCGCGTGTATGTACCACGACGCCACCCACGCGTTATGGCATGACATGCTGGGAAGCAAAAAGCGAAGCACTGTCGCGCACATGATCCTGCGGTCATAAGATGTAATGGCGATATCCATGTTAACATCGCATGGTAAGTAATCGTGCTGTCCAAAAAGATCGACGCCTAGTGGAGAGCGCATATTTGTGATCGACAGCGCCTAGAATAAACTGAACTTGGCCTATGCCACGTCAATCAGCAGCAGCAGCAGCAGCAAAGCTCAAATCGCAACGGGCGTCACAGACGACTTTCGATCTCACGATCGCCAGACGCTAACGATGGCAGTGCCGCTGCATTCGCGTGCATTCACCGCGACACTACCCACGCGTTATGGCATCGCATGTCGAGACGCACATATTAAGCACTGTCGCACACATGATCCTAACGCTCCGGGGAGGACTTAAAATGCCAGATCATATTTGATACTCAGCATTATTCGACGGTTCCACTCGCTGCACGCACAGCTCAACAGCGGAGCGCTGATTTTTGAACGTGGCTTTTTATGTGTACAATGCCCACATAGGTTGCATGCTGTTATTTTGTGTGTTTCGTTTTTGGGACGCGTTGCGCGCATGAGCATGGATGCGCGCGCGCATGCTTGTTTTCGATATTCGTCGTTTTGGTCACGACATGCTCATAATCAGTCGTTGCTTTGATCGCATGTGTCCTCATTCAGTATGTAAGAACTGCATGCATGCGATTGTGCGCGCCACATAAGTGCATGCTGCGCATCGGCATGTACCCGCGCGCGTGTGCGTTGACTGTGAGCATGCTCTCGCAGTGGCAACGATAATGTATTTCCGTTGCCAACACGTTTGCGGTATTGTAGCGCGCGTACGAAGAGCGGCAGCCAATTTATCATGCAAGTTGCTGTAATAGAAAGGTGTGTGTGTGTGTGTGTGTGTGTTTGGCACAGGGTCATGATGGCGGAGGTCGATGAGACGTCATTCGTGCTTCGATTTACAATGCTGCGACCGATCGAAGTAGCGCGAGGTTTGATGCACGTTCATGGCTGTGAAATGCACTTTTATGTATATATGATATAAGAAGCGTTTGCCCATTAATATCGCCACACGTGAAGGCAGCCAACCATGCATAGGCTCGCGCCAGCCGCGAGTGGGAATTGCAAATGTCACTCAGTCGAATGATGAATTATAACGAGCAAGTAGTGTATGCATGTAGCCGCAGTCAGGTATCATTCCGATGGTTACATGTTGGATATTCACACGCATGCATTATCAACACCCACCATTCACACAGGAATGCACTACGGGCACATCAATATATGTGCCAAATCATGGAAGCAAAGTAGCTCCTGCTTCTCTCTCACACACGAACACACACACACACACACATCACATACTCAGCACTAAGCACTAAGTTACACACCACGGAGAGCATCATATATATGACGCCTTGCACATGCACGTTGATGCGTTTATCGGATGATGAAGGAGGACGATGTCCATGAGACTCGCACAAGTTCTTGGTCTGGGTTCGATCCCCGGCGTCCTGCATAAGTAAATATTGCTTTATTCGCACGTTTTCCGGCTGGATACACAATTACGCATGCACAATCATATAATAATCCGCATACACAGCCAATCATTTGCGTCTCGGCATAATGTGATATTTTCTATTCGCAAGGTTGATTGTTAAAGATTGCATTCGATATACGCATCAGCCTATTTGCGCACAGTTTGTGCATCATGCAGTCATAATGAGATTTTCACATTGTCAAAATTTAAAGAACTAATATGATGATCATAGTAGTATGCCATGCGTGCTAGATGCCAACTGCCACAGTGCTACAAACGTGCCCCCCTTTGCTATTCGTCCTAAAACACAAATGCCAGCTCAAGATGGGCACAACAACTCTATGCATGTGCAAGGGGTATCAATGGACATCAGATTATGCAGTGCTCGCCTCAAGCACCACCTTAGTCACTGTCTCGGCTTGTGCTCAAAAGTATTGATGAATATCAGCGAGTGCGTTGTGAGTGCATACGCCCGTTGATGCACACACGCACTAAGCACTAAGCACACACGCACGCGCGCGCGACACACACATACACACCCATAATAAAGTGAACGAGCTAATGCGCATGCCAATCAAAGCTAGACGTATATATATATATATATATACAACGTTGTATATATATATATGGGGACTTCAATGCAGCCGATTTCCCTCTCGAATTTCACGGTGTGCGCTCGAGCACCAACGTGTGATATTTTCATAATATACTTGCAGTGTAACACTAGCTGAGCTTCCAACGTGGCTGCACACTTTCTTTTTTGGCTAGGATGTGTGGGTGCGGTATATAGTCATGCCCTGATCTATTCCCACAAGCATGTTTCTCACATCCATTGGATTGATGGTGGGTCTGCTTTTGTCAGCGGGCAACGTGTGCATGCTACATGCAACATGCATATCGATTGTTAAAGTGGCAAGAATGTGTGTGTGCGCGTGCGCTTGCAGTTGCGAGTGTGCGTGTGTGTGTGTGTGTGTATGAGTTGTGTTTGGATGCGTGTGCAAGTATGTAATTATGCGCGTGCATGAGTGTGGCTTTTCCTTGGACCGACTCCTTTGGCACACCGTAGCCGCAGAAGATCAATTGCACTATGTACCCACACCGGGGATCAAAGCATTCAACCATGATTGTGTGTGTGTGTGTGAAAGAGCAGTGAGCATGTGTATCACATGTATGCAAAATGTCAATTTGCATACATGACAATTACCGGAATATCCTAGTTCACTAGATATCAGAGGGTCTCGAACTGTGTCTGGATAAACTCTCATAATAATATAAACCCTAAGCTAGATATACCCCGAACGGTCTCGCAACGGTAACGGAGTCTAGCCTACCTGTGACACAGCGTGTGTCACAGCACGAGCCTACAGATCAGTCAGCAGTCCAGTGTTGGCCTAGGGGTCTGTCATAGGGACTCCCGGTCAGGGCTCCCTATACAGATTCCAGCAACAATTGCAAATGTCAATGTATGACATTGACATTTGCATACATGCGGTCAATAATGTCAATTTCATTGACATGTATGCAATGAATGTCATACATGCATACATTGTATGACATTCATTACAATGTATGCATACATTATAATAAATGACATATTATAATGTATGCATGTATGACATATCTATCGTATATCGATCTATATACGATAGATCGATAGGATCGATTTATCCTAGATCCTATCGATCTAGGATAAAAAGATCGACGCCTAGTGGAGATCGCATATTTGTGATCGACAGCGCCTAGTACCTTACTTAATCGGCAGCAGCAGCAGCAAAGCGCGAATCCCAACGGGCGACACATACGAACTTCCGATCTCACGATCGCCAGACGCTAACGATGACAGTGCCACCGCAGTCGCGTACATTTACCGTGACGCCACCCACGCGTCATCGCATGGCATGTTAGGATGCAAAAAGCGAAGCACTGTCGCGCACACGATCCTACGGTCAGATGGCCTAGGGGAGATCTCTTTTTGAGATCGATCCGCCTAGTATAAATCATTCTAACGTGATTTTATTCGCCTAACAGCGTTTCAACATAGGACAGATGTCTCGCGTCTAGCGTCTCACGTCAGGACTAGCAAGCGAAGGAATAGACAAGCGAAGGGGTATAAGCTAGCTTATACCCCTTGGGAATAGACACGCGTCTTCCGTCTAATCCTTCCGTTCGCTTGCCATACACTAGTATCTCATAAACCATGAAATCTTCTCATGGAACGGGGTTGAATGCTGTTAGACAACCAGGAATAGCGCATCAGGGAATGATATTGGCAGCAGTGTGGTAATTCATTTATCATGGGGAACCAGCCAACGAAGCCAAGTGAAAAAGACGCTGAGGACCTCCAGAGAAATTTCAGCAGGAGCTGCGCTCGAGCTGGCAAGCTCATTTCTGAGAGCGACGTGTTGCTTCTTTGTACAGGCGCTGGCTTTTCGGCTGATTCGGGTCTCGCAGTGTATGCAGACATCGCAAAGATTCAAGCCTATTCTGATCGAACTCTGTCTTACCCCGACATTTGCCAGCCGCACTGGCTCGAGACCGAACCGCAACTATTCTTTGGCTTTTGGGGAGGTTGCTTTAATGACTATCGCCAAACTCAGCCTCATGAGGGCTACGAGCTTATCGCGCAATGGAGGAACTTGAAAAATAAGACAGAAGCGGCAAAGCGCATCCGTCAGGCTATCGCTAAGACTCGGGCTGAAGCTGCGACAGGTAGTACTCCGATAGTCGAAGAACCCTACACTGTGTCAGGAACTGCTGGCGCGTTCTTTTCGTTCACCTCAAACGTCGACGCGCACATGTTCGACTTCTTTCCTCCTGAAGAAGTGCGCGAGTGCCATGGCAACGTCGAGCTGTGGCAGTGTAGCGCTCCGTGCTGCCAGCAAATCTGGAGGGCGCCAGCGGAGTTTCTCTTCCACGTGGACCCTGAGACCATGCTTGCACCTGCGTTTAGCGTTCCTGGGGAAGCCGCCAGCCCTGCACTTGGCATTGACGATGCAGCTGCTGCGAGTTTCCAGGAGTGCGATGAAACGAAAGCTTGTATCGGCAGACCCTTAGGCATATCAAGACTTAAGACACTGCGCTACATGCCTACAGCGACTAACCCGGAAAGGTGGGTTATGAACGAGAGCGAAGAGGCTACAAACGCGAAAGGGCTGCAAGAAAACGACGACGATAGGACATGTTCGAACTCTGGAAATCATCCGACTTGTGGGCAGTGCAAGGCCCCAGCCAGGCCCGCCATACTGATGTTCGGAGACTCAGCTTGGATTGATACCGAAGAGCAGAGTGCGCGGTGGGAAGAATGGTCGGAGGCAGTATTGCAGTTGAGCATACCCGATTCCGACACCAAGCCTCCTTTAAAAGTATGTATTTTAGAGGTCGGGTGTGGTGGAAATGTGATCACTGTTCGTGCGAACACCGAGAGAATCTACAAACAAGTGACGTCGAGCGGTGGGAATTGCACCGTAGTTCGGATCAATCCGGAGCTTCCTCTGGCCGATAACGACGAATATCAAACAGATTTTGTCAGCATTATGTCGAAAGGACTGCCAGCTTTGAAGGAAATTGATAGATTCATCCCAAGAAAGTCAAAGTCATAAAGGGAAAGCTATTCATTTTAAGCAAGGGCACTTTTGTGGTAAAACTTAAGCATGGCGACTTGTACATTACGTGAAGAATGGACTTAGCTTTTGCGTTGAAGCATATAAATTTTCGAACACTTGGTGCAAGCCCAGCGAATGTCCCTAGTTGCAATAGCGGATATTCTTGTATGTCCTAATGCGTTGGTGTCACCAATACTCAGTGGAGAAGTCCTGCACTACCGAACAATGGTTGTGCCCTTTATCCTGTACATATAGACTATATTATGATACACACTACATATGCCTATTTCAAGGCCACCCACTTGATCGGATGGGTTCAAATACCCATATCTGAAAGGACAAATCGAAATGAGTTGCCGAGGGTTGATAGCTGTGGGGGCAGCAGCGGTTCAAGAAATACTCTTCCCCTAGGACTTGCATTTTGCCTCTGGGGGATAAGCAACCCCCCTCAGATTTGCTTTTTGCCCCTGGTGGGTAAGCACCCCCCCCCTGTAGGGCTTGATTTGGGGGTACCGAGCCTGCCGCGCCCGCCGCGCCAGCGTACCGCGCCACAAGGCCCGGTATCGATAGTTCGATAACTCCGATTAATGGATTAATCGGAGTTATTGTTGTCGTTCGATAGGTTCAAATGACTTATCGTAAATATCGTTATCGTTCGACAAGTCCACTTGGCACGCTCTGCGTACGAGGCTGACTGGAAGCCTAGAGAGCCTGCCACCCGTGTTGAGGTCACTTCGCCAATCCTTGTGCAGAAGCAGAAGTCTAACCTAGTGAGCTTTTTAGAAGATGGTAATGACGATGAGCTGGATGCTCCTGATGCATCAGCAACCGCCGCGCCACCCACTGAGACTGAAGATTAATTCAAGAAGTACTTGAGCCTTCCTGCTTGTGATGGGAACTTAGATATCTTGGATTGGTGGTGAGGAAACTCCACTAAGTTGCCAAACATGACACGCATAGCGAGGCAGTTCCTTGCGGCACCTGCTAGCACTGCAGGCGTGGAGAGGACATTTAGCGCCTGCGGGCAAATGCACTCAGATCTTCGTAAGTCAGTGAAGGAAGGGACTCTTCAGCACTCCCTTATGGCATCCATGAACAACAAGCAAGTGATATTCGTTATGTGTATACTTGTTGTGCCTGCCACCTATTGTTGTGCCTGACTGTTAACTGCATTAGCAGTTACTGTGCTCGAAGCAGTCTGGTATCGATAGTTATCACGATATTTGATAGGCAGATATGTTATTCATTTTGTTCGATTAGCTCGTTTCACCTGTCGTTATCGATCGATAGGTTCACAAATATATCGTCATCGTCCGATAAGTTCACAGAAATATCGTTGTCGTTCGATGAGTTCACAAAAATGTCGTTGTCGGCCGATAAGTTCGAAAAGTTATCGTCGTCGTTCGATGACAAAACCAGAGTTATTCATTGTTATTTGATAAGTTTTAAAAATCGCGATACCGACCCTTGCCGCGCCAACGTCCCAACAGTGTAGAAAACCGCACGTGCTTGCCGCCAAGAACCGTTTCGCGCAGGTTGTTGGCCCATTTCCGTTACTGTTCTTCTCCCCGAATCTTCTTCACGAGGGCGGACTGCTCCGAAAAATATTTTCGCTGAGCGATGACCTCAGCATTGTATTCAATGAGTGACCATTCCTCCGCTTTGGCCGCGCCAGAGTCCTCTTGTACCTCAACGGTTGCAAGATATGTTGTGCTGACAAACAAATACGATATATCTCGTGATGGTTGTGTAATCAGAAAAGTCAACATGAAATGAACCAACGAACCATTATAAGGCGTTCCGGGTTTTAGGTTAGAGAGCCGGTGACAATCATACGCCCTACTATAGGATGTGCGGACATGCATGGTGTCACTTCCAGCACACCACCTAGGGTGGCGACTGGCTAGTGGTGACTAAGGCCGGCTCGAACAAACAGAAATCAAACAAACACCTAATCAACTTCGGCGGAAACGTATGTACCTACAGAAAGGCCTGTCCCCAAGGGCAGGGCGGTTCCTGAAATTGCTAGCACTTCTGATACATATAAAACCCTAAACATAGCCCATTTTGGGGCTCTTCTGCACATTCAACAGAGCTAATCTACTGAAGAGGACCGGCATTGTGAGCTCCTAACCACTAACAGAGTGTTTCGGTACTGCTGCAGCCCGAGCAAGATGATTTCTCCCCCATAACTCAGATCGGAGCTGCCGAAAGTATTATTCGTAGAAGAAATTGATGAATCTGTGAAGCCAGAAGTGTCGATTTAAGTCGGCCGTGGGGTCAAAAGTGAGTCCTTGCTGCCGACTGGCGCAGATTGAACATCACCACCGACCGGTGGCATGTACATAGTGTGGTGGTTTGCTCGAACACCGCCGTAGGTCTGGCCCGTGATTGGTGCCGCCGTGGCACAAAAGCAAAACAATGAAGCATGCGCATCGGCACAATCGCCGTGCGAACGTGTCGGTGGCAGCGAACCGCCACGTCACCGTCAATCCACCTCTTCCATGGAACGGATGTCCTCAAGATGACCTCGGATGCATCAGAATTTTGACAAGACACTCCATAAAGAGCAGCTCGAGAGCTTGACAACATAGGCTTCCAAAATTTCAAACGATCTACACGGTGGTAGCTATATATCGTGACGAACATCCGGGTCCTTGTGGGAGGACCTACGTAGCAATTTCAAGTACATAATGTGAAATCACACCCCTCAACCATGCATTGGTTAAAGGGTGAAACGCCCGCATTCCAAGCAACCCAAGGTGTAAAATAATTCAGATGGGTCCTAAATATCGTCCCAAAGCATAGGAATGGCTACTATATACAAAATACGAGACCACCATCACCATTCTCCCTTGGTGCTTGTGGGAGGACCTAGTCATCGTCATGATGGCGGCATAACAGCCGTTTCTGATTTCGCTATTCGGCACGGCAAGGGGCACCGCTGCTGCAATCTTTCGCGAATGTCGGTCGGGAACATCGCTAATTTTGTGCATACCTTTGTGATGTCTAGCTTCGGAGTCGATGGAGGCGTTGAACTGGTGCGTCCGCGCATGCTGTCAGATATATAGGACTAACTATATATTGTACAAGCGGTCAGAATGCTTTCACTTGCATCAACTGTGGGTAGCGGATCATTTTTGTCGCATGGATGGTTTTTTATGTCGCAAATTATTTTGTCGCGGCTACGACAGCAATGAAGCTGCAGGTCTGTTTTGTCGCAGCTGCGACAAAATAGGTGTGTAGGGGTCGTGATGCACGGCAACGTGTTGTGCATGTGTTTACTTATGCCATGGGTTCCTGGCAAAGACGTGAACATGTGTCTCACGACGCTCAATATTCTACTACGGTATGTGGTGGAGAACACGAAGCGGCACTTTCGGCAAACATGCCAGGTGCAAATGGACGGAGGATCGGAAAACTGGAATCGACATAATTTCGCCTTCTTCTGCAACCTGGTTCACCACGGGCTGTACAAAGAGATCTATCTACACCGTCTGCCCGTAGGCCACTCCCATGTTGACCTTGATGGCTTTTTCGGGTTGCTGAAGATACTGTTGTGGGATAAGACCGCGGATAAACTTGGCCACTGGTTTATATCTTTGGAACAATGGATAGCCTTTCTCTTTATTGCCTGGCAAATCGAAACCGTCAAGAAGCACACGTACGTCGTCGGCTGCAACTTGGACTTCATCAAATCGTGGATCGACCCGCACTTGAACGAAGAGTTTGGTGGCCACGCTGGACGAGACCGTAAGGTGCATGTTTGGTGCTTTTACGTCGCTCCGGACAAGCTCGTCCGAGCGAAGTACAAGTTTGGTGACAGGCTCTCCGAATGGTTACCAAGTGGCGTGGACGAGGATCCGAACCTTGGGCTGATTATTTGTAACAGTTACCCCGACGTCGACTCCGCCCCCCCTACAAATTTAGGAATCGTAGGTAGGGCCATGTTTGCCTTGTATCTACCTTGTGTCTGGATGGCCAAAAACCACGACCAGACATGGCCATGTTTAGTCAGTTTTTCAGCGGCGCAACACAACCCAAGTAAGGCCATGTTTGGTCGTGGTTTTTGGCCTTACTTACCCCTTACTTACCTTGTACCTACCCAATGTCTAACGCACCATACGTACGCACGTGAATGCATGAATCACTTAGACATTGGGTAGATACAAGGTAAGTATGGCCATGTTTATACATAAACAAGGTAAGTAGGGCCCTACCTATCATGTATCTGTACTCAAGTACAAGGTAAGTATGGCCATGTTTATACATAAACAAGGGTAAGTAGGGCCCTACCTATCATGTATCTATATCCAAGTACAAGGTAAGTATGGCCATGTTTATACATAAACAAGGGTAAGTTTGGCCTTACCTATCATGTGTTTATTCTCAAGTAATGATCAAACATGGCCATGTTTATACATAAACAAGGGTAAGTATGGCCTTACCTATCATGTGTTTATTCTCAAGTACTGATCAAACATGGCCATGTATATATCTACCGCATATCGAATACGATGTAAACATGGCCATATCTACCTAGATATTCGGTCTTTCAACGAATAACAAACACATATTAATGATATGCTTTAACACACACATATTGGATATGCTATGTATGCGTTGCATACTAAGTTTCAATATGTTGCATGCACAACATATTGAAACTTAGTATGCATACCGCAAGTTGGGATGCACTATACTTCCTAGTTGATGCTTTCGTGCTTTGAAAAGTATGCATGTGATATGTGAAAATGCGACAAGGCAATAGCAATTGCTATTCGAAACTATTTTTTACTCGCTACGTAACTACATGCCCAATACGATAGGACACACGAATGCAAACAAGCATGGGTTCTAACGCACAAATGAATACATTATGCAATACAGTTAATACAAACCAATATCGCGTAAGTACTATATTTTCTAATCTACTCCCTAAATATTCACTACAATACTATTTCAAATCCTACTTGAAAACTATTTCGTAAAATACAAACAATAAGCCTATCTACAATCTACAACGCGAGTGTTGGCGTCGTTGATGAGCACGTGCCTTGCTCCTCATAAATTTTCAGCCATCCTATATCAAAGGACAAGGAACCAATCGTTAGTAAATCTGGAAAAAAAACAAGCACGCAAACGAAAACAATTCAAAGACAAGGGGTCAAAGGAGAATAGAAGTCGAAGGCGATGGAGTCGTTCGTGGGTTGAATCGCGTTTTCGCCGGTCCAACTCACGAGTCAATCTGAAAAATAGCGCCAACGAAAAAGAGGTTAGTAACGAGGGAAAAAAGGGGGGAAAAATAAGAAGAAAGTTAAGGAGAGTTAAAGTTTAGAGGGGGTGAGTTGGATTCGAACCAACCAAATCTAGTCCAAAGGACTAGCGGGAAAAATCTCCCGTTCACCCCATGTAAACGTTCAATACGCGCAGATCTAACTACATCTGCGCGTAAAAAACACTACGGCACTAGTACTTGCACGCAGGAGAAAATATGAAAAAGCAAGAATGAATTCAGAAGCAACGCATGGAAACAAAAGCAAAAGCGCAAGCAGAATTTTGTACAGTGCAGACAGGCACTGCACTGTACAGATGGTCAACGAGAAGAGGAGGAATTTCGAACTCCAACGTTTACAAGTACCGTGACTGACAACTCGAACTGTGCACTGTACAAGTATGGTGACATGACATTGACATGACGTCTACGGTGACACGCGGTCACCTCTGCCATCGGCTATCGCAATGTGAATGTCGCATGTCAACGTGCTATCAGATATCGAGCTATCGATGCCGTGTCTCTCACCCGATCGCGCGACGTTGTCTTTTGTGTCATCACTCGAGTAATGTGTAATCGCCTGGCATCTTCTGGGATAAACTGAAGACTCTCGATTTTCGAACGCCGCGATCTGAACGGTCTGAACCTGTCCGCGAACGGTCGGCGATCTGAACCTGCGCGAGTGGCGATTCCGGGTCATGGGACCCATGTTTTTTCTGTTGCGCTTTCTTTTGTGCATATTTTTTTCAAGGGTTTCCCACTTCTGGACCATTCCTGAATGGCCCATAGAATATTTGAGCAAGCCGTTTTCACCATCGTATTTTGCGAGCAAGCCCCTTTCTTTTGAGCTCAACTTGTTTTTTTCATGAAAATGACCGATTTTTGTCCACGCTTGCCCCTGCACCCTAAGGTATGGTCTAGACATGACCATGTTTGGGTCGTTTCCCCATTGGGTTTTGCATTTGGGGCATTGATTTGGGCTATGTGCGCCGCTGAAGATGTCTACCTTGTGTTCGCGTGAATGCTGTTCGAACCGGGCCATACCAGGGCAATTCTACTCAGGTACAAGGTAAACATCTTCAGCGGCGCAACACAACGTGGTTTGCCTTGTTTTACTGCCAACATTGCCCAAAAATGGCCAAGTTTGCCACGTGTTTTTAAACACAGATCAAACATGGTCCGTTTTATGTACGTCTGGCCCAATGTTGGCAGTAAAACAAGGCTAACAAGGCCGTACCGGAATATCCTAGTACACCAGATATCAGATAGTCCCGTACTCTCGTGGATAAACTGTGTAAGATAAATAAACCCTAAGCTAGATATACCCGGAACGGTCTCGGACGGTCTCGGTGTCTAGCCTACCTGTGACACAGCGTGTGTCACAGTACGAACCTACAGATCAGTCAGTAGTCCAGTGTTGGTCCTAGAGATCTGTCATAGGGGCCTGACCGGGACTCCCAGTCAGGGCTGCCTATACAGATTTCAGCACACCACCCCAGCACTGTGGGTGGTGACTGTCTAGGAGAGTCAGAAAATGTAAGGCTGTTAGTGTTAGGGCAGGAGCTAGGTGACAAGTCCAACTGCTAATCTAACTGTGCAATTCTGATACACAAATTAGAACCCTCTAGCTAGCACAAGAGCAGAAACTCACAGGCAATTAAGGTCCTGCTAAACTACTGAAAGGCTCTGTGCCAGCAAGTCAAATTGAAGATTTCAAAGGTGTCAAAGCAAAACATAAACCAGATTGAAGAAGTCTTTGAAGTCACAGGAGTTCTGCACACCACCATGTTGGTGTGCCTCCAGAGTGAGCAAGAAGTCAATCGACAGTGTCAAAGTAGTCAGCGGTGGCCTCACGGAAGTCCATCCCATAATAGGAGGTAAAGAAACCAGCACCGTAGTAGTGCCCCGCATCAAGAGGACCGCTCTCATGCAAGGCCATGCCGTAGTAGAATGCCATGTCAAAGCCCAAGTCCGCTTGAGTTAAATCCTGAAATGCTAGCAGGCTCAAAGTGTCAGGAGGCTCGGGCGGCTGAAGCTGTGGTAAACCGCCAGCTGACAAGGGATCCCGAGCCGGCATCACGGAGTCAACAAAATCACTCGTAGAGTAAAATGACGGAGCCACCCAATCGAGATCACCACCAGGCGAAGGCACCTCCGTAGCCGGCGCACATGCCGACACAGCAGAAGCTGTGGACGCCGAAGCAGATACACCTGCAAAAGAAATGCACAACAGAGAGAGCACCGCGAGAGCGCCGATCGCCGGAGTGCCGAAGCCGAAAGGCGGCACACCGCATCCGACAGCACCGGACGGAGCCCGCGGCTTAATCGCGAAAGTACCGTCGGCATAATCCTCGTAGTCGTCCGTGTCATAGCCCGTCAGGTCAGAGGGGTGGACGGCGGCGTGATTCACCGTCTGCACGAAGCCTCCGAACTCACCGCATGTCGCCTCTGTGGTGGTTACCCGCGCCGATTGAACTGGCGCGGGCCGTACATCCTTCGCCTGCGAAACAGGCATAGCAGGGGCCGGCACGGCGGACGCCGATACCGCCGCACCACCTGCCGGAACCTGCCCCTTCGGTGTGATCCCCGCCGCAGCGGCAGGGCCACACACCAAAGCCGACGCATGCTCCTCAACCGCACTCCCAGGAACAAAGGATGCGTGAGTGTATTGTACCTTTTCTTGGGCGGCCTGAACCTCAGAGGTGAGGGCATCAAGCCGCCGCAAGATGTCCTCGTCGTCGGTCCCGCCAGAAGGCGGAGGCGACACGCTGAATCCGTAGGCCGCCACGTCGATCCCACCGACGCCGTCCGCGGAGAGCACCGCGGGCGGACCATACGCCAATGCCGCATGCGAGAAGGCCTCCGGCCCACTGTCCGCCGCGTCCTGGAAGACCTGCACGAGCGCCAATGCGTGCAGGCCCTCCGCGTCCTCCTGCTCAATGGGAATGCAGAAAGCCGCGGCCGTGGCTGGTGAGTGTTGGCGACCGCCAAGCGGGCAGTCGCGATACGGGTGATATACTTCACCTTTACCGGCCTTGCGGCAGCGGTGGCACAGCGGCTTCGCTCTCATGCTGTCGCGGTCAAAGCCGACCGCGGGGGGGCTGCCTGCACCCACGCGAAACCCCCTCGGATGCTGCTTCCCCCGATGCTGCGGCTGCGGCTGCTGTCCCCCGCCCGCACGGCCACCTCGCACCAAGGCCTTTAAGGCCGCGATCTCCTCGAGGAGCACCGCGTACTCCGACGACGTGACCAGCGCGGAGGGCTTACCGTCCATCCCCAGCACCTGCTTCTCACGTGCCGACGCCCCCTCGTCCGACTGTGCCCATGCCTGGAAGATGGCCACGACGAGAGCCTGTAGCGAGCGGAGAGTAACTCCGCCGAGGTCACCCGCAAGCGGATAACGCACCTTCACCGCCGCGTAGAAGACCGGGTCGAGGCGGTTGTACAACGAGAGCTTGCGGGTCTCGTCGGTGGGCCGCCAGTCAGGAGCGCGGTTATCCCGCACCAGACGTTGCTCACGAGCCAAGATCGGCTGCGGGTCAACGCCCGCGGGATAACGAAGCGCTGCGTGCTCCTGCTGGTGGCTCTCGCGTAAGAACGCCGGCACGCTCCCCTTGATGATGTCGATGAGAGCCCGACGTCCATCTCGGTCAGCTGAAGAGTCCGTACCCCGAAGCCAGGTGTCGGCCACAGAGTTCCGCTCCACGACGAGGGCCAAGACGTCATAGAGAAGCCCATTCACCTTCTCGATAACCAGAGAGGTGGGGTCGTCGAGGTCAAAGGGGGTCAAGTCCAGCCCGGCGGACTCAAACTCTGTCCGAAGCTGCACCACCAACTCGGAGAGACGGTCGGTGTCGTCAGTGCCACGATAATGATGTTTCTTGGAACCAAGGATATCCTCGCGGATACCCTTGGCCCAAGCCCGATGCAACCTCCCCTTGTAGACCACGTCAACAGCGGCGTGTTGGTCAACAAGATGTTTCCGCAACGCGACAGCGGTGTCGGAGTTGCTGGAAACAGCAGGGGGCACCACAGGTGGAGTGCTAGCGGTCGGAGTGTCCCGAACCGCATCCAAAAGCCGTATAGAGGCGTCCAAGTCGGAGTCCTTCAATAGGCGTTTGCGAGCTCGTGTAGATGTAGCCATACTTCTGAAAGCCAGAGAAAAGATGATGCGCGGTAGCACGTTTGGGTGTTGTGGTGGAAATGGAGAGATGACGTAACGGCAGAACGTGCGGAGCGGCGAAAAGAGCGTGGGGCACTTGCAAAAGTCGGAGTGGTCGAAGGTGTCCGGATCACCAGCCCAAAATACGTAGACCAGCGGGATCAGGGCAGGTAAAACAACGCAAATGAACATTGCCACAACCGAGCAATAGCAACGCGCGGTGCCCATGACTCGCAGCCGCAAAAGACGTCTACCGTAAAATCATGTCCAAATCCTAGTCGCACCCAAACGCGCAAGAGCGCACCACCTCTTCAAGCGGCTGCTTAGCCAATCATGGCCAAGATAGCAAGTGGAATGAAAACGTGGATGGGGCCACGACCTACCGGAATATCCAAGTACACTAGATATCAGAAAGTCCCGTACTCGTGTGGATAAACTGTCTAAGATAAATAAACCCTAAGCTAGATATACCCGGAACGGTCTCGGACGGTCTCGGTGTCTAGCCTACCTGTGACACAGCGTGTGTCACAGTACGAACCTACAGATCAGTCAGTAGTCCAGTGTTGGTCCTAGGGATCTGTCATAGGGGCCTGACCGGGACT
>LGRX02001444.1:0-10055 GCA_001247695.2 Cymbomonas tetramitiformis
GGCTCGGGTGGCTCAGCGAGGCTTAGGGGGTCCCATTCTTCACTAGTGAGCTCCGGAGAATCCGGATGAGTGTCCCGAAGTGTGTGCTGAATCCTTTGATTCCCGGCGTGGGTACATAGTGCAGTCTCCTGTGGCTTCGGGGTGCCAAAGGATTCGCAAGGATAAGCATACACACACAGCCCCTTGGGACAGCGCTTGGGCATTCTGGCCGTGGCGTGGGTGGGCAAGCTCTCTTGAGACCAGGCTGTAGGCGGCAGCGGGGTGATGTGGGGTGTGGGCTTGGTGGCGGAGGGGTGGCTCGATTGGCGGGTTTGAGCCGGCTCCAGAGACACAGCAAAATAGGCGCCGCGGTGATCACCATAGGGGCTCAGTGGCCTGGGCTGAGGCTCAGGAGCAAGAGGGGTGGTCTTGCGCGTGGGTTGGTGGTGGAGATATGGCTCAAGCAGCCTGGGGGGCGTGGAGAACCGGCTTGTGCACAAGGTGGCAAAGGCGTCATGTGCAGATGCAGAGGGGTTCGGTGGCTCACCGAGGCTTAGGGGGTCCCATTCTTCACTAGTGAGCTCCTCGGAGAATCCGATGAGTACTGAAGTGTGTGCCGAATCCTTTGATTCCCGGGGCGGTACATAGTGCAGCCTCCTCGTGGCTTCGGGGTGCCAAAGGATTCGCAAGGATAAGACACATCACGCCCTGGGATGCCGCTAAAGACTCGGCCGTGGCGTGGGTGGGCAAGCTCTTGAGACCAGTCAGGCGGCAAAGCCAAGTGATGTGGGGTGTGGCTTGGTGGCGGAGGGGTGGCCTGACATGGGTTTGAGCCGGCTCCGCAGGACACAGCAAAGAGTGCGCCGGCAGATACCAAGTAGAGGGGGCTCGGTGGCCTGAGGCCTGGGGGAGCAGAGGGGTGGTCTTGCGTCGTGGGCTTGGTGGTGGAGATATACCGCGCAGCTCGGGGCGTGGATGAACCGGCCAGGCACAGTTACGGTAGAGTGCTGGGTTGTGCAGATGCAGAGGGGCTCGGTGCAGCCCGCCGAGGCTTAGGGGGTCCCATTCTTCACTAGTGAGCTCCTCGGAGAATCCGGATGAGTGTCCCGAAGTGTGTGGCCGAATCCTTTGACTCGGGCAAGGCGGGTGCGCCTCTGTGGCTTCGGGGTGCCAAAGGATCTCAAGGATAAGCATACACACACACACACACACACATACACGTCGTGGGTACATAGTGCAGCTGATCTTCTGTGATTACGGGTTGCCAAAGGAGTCAATCCAAGGATAAACACACACACGCACGCACGCAGTAGGGGTGGCGTCGCGGTGGTTGGACTGCAGAGCACGACTGCAGAGAAGAGCGTGCTCGTGAGTTAGAGGCTGCTGGATCAAGTGGGTGGGAGGACGGCGGTGGGACGGGTGGATGGTGGCGAGGCCATGGGGGGCGAGGTGGGGAATATCCCGAGCGTGAAAGCTGGATCAGCGACGATAAGAGTAAGGCGTGGGGCTGATGCTACGGATGTGGGGTGGGCTGGGGAGCCATTTGCACCGCTGGGAGGAGCCTCGGGAGGGGCTCGCGGGTCGGTGCAGCTTTGGGGGAAGTGGCAGGCGGGACAGCAGGTGGGGACGGTGGTTTGCTCGGTACCTGGGTGCTCGGTGGGGGCTCGACGGAGCAGATGGGTCTTGAGGGAGCATTTCCGGCGGAGCCACCCTGACACATCGGGACCTTTGCTGTCAGCGGCGGGACCAACGCGGTGCCCTGAGCAGAATTCTGGGCTTATCCTTGCAGAGTCGGGACTGTGCCGGCACCAGGGTCGAGGTGGGGGCTGCCATACTATCTTCTATGCTCAGCGTTGTGCACCGGCTCAGATGGGGCAGCGGCGGAGGGGGCCTGGGCGATCAGCGGGCCGAGGGGCAGGCACAGGAGCAGCCCGGAGTCTGGGGGGTCGATGGGGAACCCGGAGGGGCTGGGAGGGATAGTGTGGACATGGCTGCGAGGGTTGAGTGTTGGTGAGTGCGCTGTCGGCGACTTTCCTTCTATGATGGTGCCGAAGAAGATGTGGGGCCAGTTCACCGAGTGTGTGATGGCCACGCTTCAGAGGATCCCAGTGGACATGGAGGACGTCGAGGCCGACAAGCTGTTCTTTTACTCCGGCGCCTTGTGCCGGTCCAGCAGGGGGTGAAGAAGGGTGTGGCCCAGGTCATCATCAGATTTATTACAAGTAATAGTTACCGTTATTGTAGAGTGAGGCACCCCCCTCACCCCCCCGTGTCGGACGTTGCCGACGGGGGTTTTCAGTTTGTACCGTCGAGCTCAGGGGGGATGACACGATGTCATCGAGCCGATCGGTGTTGTGCGGTCGTCATCAAATCGACAGAGCTCGATTCGGTGAATGCTGGCTTTTGGCAACTCTCCAGTGTGAATTCACGGGAAGTCTCCGATTGGAGAGTGAATGTCACGGATATCAATTCCGGAGAGTTGCCAAAGTTAGTTTCGGAAAATCTCAGCCTCAGGAGCAAAGCTCCAACTGTCTCTTCGTTTTTCTTTTGAGTACGGTAGTTTCTCAGCCGAGATTTTTCGATGGGAAAAATATTGTGGAATTTTTCCGTAGTTGTTTGGTGCCGCCGCGACGTGTTCGCAAGAAGCCGCTTGAGAGAGACGCTGCCGCACAGTACGGGCGGATTTCTTTGTAGCGAAGGAGGAGTCCGTGGATCGTCGCGACTGGAATCACCCACTTTTTAAACCGTGTGGTTGAAGTTTAATTTGCACGCTCTGGCTTCCGCGTTTTGCGGTTGATTGCGCACCGGTTGCGCGCTCTGCATAGGGTTACTGCAGCTTCCTCAGTGCTCAGCGGTTGAGCTTCGTTCAGTAAAAAAAAAACATGAGCAGCAGACCTAGTTCCAGTAGGCAGCAGGCGGCGTCTGGTGCTGCGGAGCTGGCGCGTTCGCGGGCTACGGCGATGTGGTTGGACGCGATGAGAGTCCAAGCCGTAAAGGAGCTGCTGAATATTTCGCAAGCGGATCGGGCGACTACCAAGAAGGAGGTGCTGGAGGAGAGGCAGCTCGTGGTTCGATTTTTTTCCGTGATCGGGGCAGCGATGCACGATTTGCCTGCGGAGCTGGTGGGGGTAACGCGCGCGTTGGTGGACGTTGGCTTGCTTGAAAAGCGACGCTCTGGCGAAATAATTCTGCAGGGTTCGGAGTGGCTGCGAGAATTGGAGGAAGGCGGGGAAGCATGGGAGACTCGCAGACAGGAGGCAGTGCGGCAGCGGACGCGGGTGCGTGCGTGGGCACACGCGGTGCAGCATTTCCAGGCAGGATTGCGTGACTCCAGGGCTCAGCGCAGCGGATCATCGGCGGGTGGCTCAGAGCGAACCAGTGGAGACAAGGATGCGGACCTGAAGCGGCTGGTGGCAGAGGCAGTGCAGGAGGCATTGTCGCAGCGTGAGGCGTTGGCAGGCGTGGCGGGCGGAAGAGTTGCTCCAGGGACGCAGTCGGGTAGATCTTCGCTCAGGTCGGTGTCCAAGAATTCAGTGGGCGCGAAGGAGGATTGAACTTGGGCGGAGTGTGAGCGGATCATGGCAGGGATCAGAGTGGCTGCAGCGGAGCAGGCTGTGGATCTCGTGGGAGTGAAGCACGACTTGGGGCGCAGAGCGGCGGAGAGGGTCGAGCCGTGGAACATGAAGCTGGTGGTCGAAAATTTTCCGAAGTGCGAGCGGCTTCAGTGTGGCCTGGAGGATTTGGCGGAGGCGGAGGATGTTCGGCGCAGGCACCTGTGGGGTTATATCGAGCTCGCGAGGGGGGAGCTGCAGTGTGTGCAGCAGCGGCTGGAGGGAGTGCCTGGAGCTCAACTGAACGTTTTCGACGATTCATGGCTTTCGGGGTTGAGGGGTGCTGGGAAGCGGAAGCGGAGGGCGGAGCCGGTGGCTTCGGATGCGGACGAGGAGAGCGACGAGAAGCAGCGTGCGGCTGCGAAGGAGATGTTTCGTCACCTGCGGACGGCCACGGACGAGGAGATTCGTCGAGCCATGGACGGTTCGCTTTCAGTGAGGGATATCACTCGACCATCGGGTGAGATTGGCGCTTCTCAGCCCATCTTGCCAGCGGGGGGAGCCCGTCGGGGATTTGATGTTCGTGTTTGTGGCCCGCAACAGTCGTTTGCTAGCGACCGGGCACAGTGGCGGCTAGACCCTGCGAGGGGCCTCGTGCTCGAGGGGAAGCAGTCCCAGTGTAGGACTTGGGATGAGTGGGACGACGGCTTCACGATGCTCAGGTGTGCGGCGCCGGAGGGGGCAAGGGGCCTCTTGCTTCACTTCCGTAGATGGATGAAGTTCCTGGCACAGGACTTCTCTTTCGAGCATGTCCGCAGCTTCTACGACCACTTCACGAGCCGCATGGAGAAGGACTCCACGGTGTCGTTCGAGATGGCCTCGTACACCGCGTTGTGGGAAATGTTTAAGGGAACGGGGGCTGTCGCCTGAGGCGGAGGAAGGAGCCGATGAAGATGAGCAGCAGCCGGACGAGCCGGCAAAGCGGCCCCGCAGGGTGAAGTAGGGTGCCTGCTTTGCCCACAACTCGGCGGCAGGGTGCACGGAGGCGGCGTGCAAATCAAGAGGTGTGGCGTGCAGGGTCACGTGCATTACGCAGGGCATGCGTGCGGGGGGGCTGCCCCTACCGGGTGACGGCAAGCGGGGCTGATCCCGGAGGTGGCCACACCTTCGGGGGAGCCGGACGGTGGCAATGGGGGGGCTGCAGACACGGCAGTGTGCAGCAGCAGGGGGGCAGGGGGCCCCTTGGAGGGCCTTGGAGGACCTTGGATGGCCTTTGGGAGGAGGGGCCGGTGGCAGGTGGGCAGCTGGTAGCTGCTGGGGGATATCTTCTGAAGATGTCGAGCGGTCCGTGGAGGGATGCTGGTTGACGGGACTGGAGCGGCTGCAGACGGTGGCTACGCGGGGGCCAGAGGGAGAGCCGCCGCATTGGGATGGTGCGGTGCTGGGTCAGTCGGCAGCTGGGCATGGGGACGTGATGCCGGCGGAGCTGCGGAGGGAGCAGCGGGCGGGGGAGATCTGCGGCAGATCGTTGTCGTCCGCGAGGTGTTTCCGCCATTGGGATGGTGGAGAACCTGCGGAGGGGGAGGCTGAAGTGTGGCCGGCCGGGTGTGCTGGACGACGAGCAGAGGCGCATCCTTCCGGCTGCGTTCGCGGAGGTTGCGAGAGCCTTGTCAGCAGGTGACGGCCTCGCCTGTTTCCTCCCCTCTCTTGTGGCTTGGGTGTGCTGTAGGCTGTCAGGTGAGCATCTGCTTTGCAGTGTTGGGTGACAGTTGCTGTTCTGTTGGTGCACGAGCTCGTAGAGCGCTGGGAGCCGGGCCTCAAGCCAGCCAAAGTGCCAGACAGAGAGGAGGCAGCTTCCAGCAGCTTCTTGCTAGTTCAGAGAAACTACCTAGAAGCTTCGTGCAATATTTGTAGAGCATTGTTCCACCTGACAGAGACAGACACTCTAGCCACTTGCTGAGACTCCGAACCGAGCCAGGATGCACTGTAATATTTGGAAAATATGTACTAGTGGCATCTTCGTGTTCGATTTCGGTGTCTCTTGTGGGGGGGAGGGGGAGTGAATGCTCGTACAATAAAGGAGTACTGCGCCCGCTTCCTGCATGGCGAGTGGGAGGAGCTGCATGCGGAGGCGCCGACGAATCGACGAGCTGTGGCCGAGGCAGATGAGGAATGAGTGCTACGGGATGCGGTGCAGTTGGTGAAGGCAAGGTTGCTGGGAAAGGCAGCGAAGAGGCTGGAGTTGGCCAAGCTGGCACCCGCAACGGAGATGCCGTTTGATGATATCATGCGTAACATGCCGTGGGCCTTGGGACCGGGCAGCTCTCGGTGGCATTGGGAACAGTTGTGGGCGGTTTATGCCTCTAGTAGGCGGAGTTCACTGTTGGAGGTGTGCAACCATCTGGCAGCAGGCCGGGCCCCAGCAGGGGTGCAGGAGTGGTTAGCAGGCGCTCGGTTGTTGGCGTTACTGAATGACAACCTCGGCGTCAACATCCGGCCAATTGCGTGTGACGGGGTCCTCCGGATACTCGTGGCGAAGGTCCTATACAGGCAGCATGTGAAGGCCTTCAGGGCTCACTTTTGTGGACGTCGGCAAGATGAGCGTGGTGGACTGCAGGCGGTTCAGGTTGGGGTGGAAGTAAAGGGAGAGCAGTTGCAGAGGGGTTCAGCTGGCCATGTGAGTCTCGGGGAGCAGAGGGATGGCTTGCGCAACTCAGGGGGCAGTGGCCCCAGACTCACCGGTTCCTTACTAGCAAAGGCAGGACGGAGCAGGCAACAGGGAGTATAGCAAAGTAGCCACGGTAAGTAAGGTGGAGAGACGGAGGAGGCGCATGCTGCTCTTGATTGCTGGCAAATGGGAGTAAACAAAACAAATCAGTGGCACTGATTATTGACAACTGCGTGTAGTGCCAAGGTAATGCAGGGAGTCGGGGACAGGTAGAGCCCACCCCCTTGATAAAAGAAAAAAAGGAGGAGGGGGATGGACGAGAGATCATCCAGGAGCAGGTGTACCGACTGGGAACAGGTTGGCCGGCGCAGGAGAAAACTGGGTTATCCTGGATGCAGTTGGGCTTGTGAAGACGTCGCACCAGGGAAAGGCAGTAAGCAGGGCGGAGTCGGCCAAATTGGCTCCGCTGACGGAGGAGACGCCGCAAAGGCTGCAGCAATTGCATCCGGCGGGTACAGGCAGGGGACGTGAGGTTGGGGATGATCGTCATCGCGAGATCCAGGAGCAGGCGCTTGAGCTTGATGGAAGGATGTTTGATAACATCGCGCCTCCTCTATGTGACAGAAGAAGAGGAGGGGGAATCAACGAAGAGGGCTCTTCCGTGTTCCATGGTAGGAGGTGCGGGACCGGCAGCTGTGCTTTGCGTTTGCCGGCTGCTGGGATCCTTATCAAATGGGTAGAAGGGCAGAGCCAAAGCTGAAGGAGCTGGTGGAACAATGGGTCAGAGCTGGTCACGGGGGTGAGAGACCCGGTCCTTCTTGCGGGGTTGGGGGTGCCCACAGGTTGGCGGGTGAGGAGCTCAATCTCATGGATAGGGCTTAGGATGCTGGGATAGACGCTGCTAGAGGGGCGGATGGGTAAGATTGGGAACACGTGATTGATTGGAGGCAAGGGAACAGCACGCGAGGCTGAGCCCGGCCTGGCGATGGGGTAGGCAGGCGAGGGTGGAGAAGGTGGAATGGTTACGTTCGAGGACACGTGTATGGGTGGGGGTGCTAAACCTGATTCAGTCCAGGTTCAGGCGAAGTTGACAGCGATGCTGGGGACAAAGGCGTTGCAAGGGGTGAGCAAGGCGGACGGGCCAGCCATAAGTCACTGATGTTTGGAGGGGTTAATGAAGCTGGAAGGAGGGCGCTTTACCGCTTGAGCAGTGTCCAAGACAGTGTTGCGGGGTGAGTGTCTTCCGAGGCGTCAGGGGGGGTTGGATGAGGTAGAAATTTTAGAGACACTTGCATGGATGAGGAGGAAGTTTTGAGGATGCGTGTATGAAGGCGCGACTTCTATTTGGGAGCATAGGACAGGGCCCAATGCGGTTCCTCAGAAATGCAAACAGCGCTTTCATTTTCAGGGGTTAATATGAAATATGAAACTTGCAAGCCGTAACAACATCTGCGGCGCATTGCTCTTTGCAGTTTTGCCACCTCAAAAGGAACTCAGAAACCCCCAATATGGGCGAGGTCCGATTAGGTACGCCTAAGCAAGGACACAAGATACGCATGTCACAAATTCCACGAATCCGCTGCATGGCTGCCTGGGGTGTTTCCTGCGGAGGGTCAGTCCAAAGAAGCTTGTCGAAGGGGACGAATAGTCTCGAGCTGCCCTTGCTAAATCCGGGGCTGTGCTGCAGGTGCTCTGATCTTTGCTTTCATGGGACCACATGCAACGCCAGCAGTGCTGAAGACCTGGGGTTACTCATGCCTTTTCGAGCTGTTTGGAATAGAGGGAGTCAGGCTTCTGGCATTCAAGACTGCAGCATCATTCTTGATGAACAATATAGATGCCATGATCTATAATGACAATTCAATTTCCAGCTGGTATGAAGGCCACTTCGCGTCGCACATGCAAGTCCAGTACCACGCAATTGCTGCGGTGGGCTCCATCCACGAAGTCCTCAAGGGCCTGCATATCCAAGGTGAGTATAACAGCATGGATCGACTCGAGTTCCGGTATCGCGATCGCAAGCAAATGCAAGAGGATGATACTGTGGGTGATGATTATGATTTCGATATCGACCTTGACATGGAGATGGATGCTTAGGCAAAAACCGTCGTCGGCATCGATTATGGATAATGCATGATAGGCATCATTTGAATTTGATGCATTGCTCTATGAATATCAGTCTACAACCACCGGCAGTAATTGAAATTATTAGGAAGGGGAAACATCTTCAACTCAAAGTATTCAATATAATCCCTACAAACAATTAGCATGCTCCTGTTTGCCGCTTGATTTATGAATTTCAAGTTATTAACAACAGTTGAATCCATGCCATATGCATGCACATCCGCAGCCGAGATGATGAAATTTTATGATCTCTGTTCCTTCTACTCTGACGTGGAATCCTCCAGGAATTTCGAGGTTGTCAAATCAAGGAAGAAAGCAGTTGAGCTACGCCGACGTTGATCTGCAACCTTTACCATCACCCAAGTTGGTAAAGGAAGTCGTGGATCAACGCTAAATCCAACAGCATGTTAATTGGATATTGCTCTACTACCATGTCGGACCGATGTTGTTTGGCATCAAAGTTGATATTGTAGGAGTCTACACTCTTGCTTCTTCTCTTCTTTACGGTTTCGGACTTATCTTATCTATACTTATTAAACGACCGCACGAGGTATGGTTTCGATTGGTCTACTATCGGACTTCGGTTTCGTAAATCCTTCTAGTATGCTTTTGCTTTCAATGCATGCTTTCAATACACAATATACAGCAGTTACGGCTCTTTACTTTTATGTCACAATTCTCAGTTCAGTTCTCATCTCCGAAACGGGTTACACTTAGAGTTCTTATGCATTCAGGAACTCTTTCCATAACTCAACTGTACTGAGTACTCCGTACAACAGGCTAGGCACCTCACATCAACATCATTCTGATCGGTCCTACTGTACTCCGTACTGAGTACTCTTGCGTTTTGTACTTAGCCGTGTTTCTTGCTCTTGTGCTTGCCTCCTAGCACAACTCCCCCCCCCCTTAGGGAAGGTCACGTCCACGCTGACCACGTCGGACCAGTAAAGTTTTCATACAGATCTTCTACTGTTGCTCAGGATGATTATACAGGTCTCAGCCGCCTGTTGTCTGGGATGACATTACACTTCCCAAGACACACCGCAATAAGGAGATCAACCTCTTAAGCACAACAAGGGTCGGCCTCTCACCGGTCTGCCATCTGCACTACCAGGCTCCCCCAAGGCTCGAGATCTCACATCCATTACCACGCTCAAGGTTTCAAACCTTCCATTACGGTACACTTACAGGTGATGACAATAGGTTTGCCAATTACCTGACAGTTCTCGGGATGCCGGCCCGGAGGAAAGGTTTTAAACCCTCACCGCCTCCTCGGAATGCGTAGAGCTTTTACCCAGATCTCCAACTGCTGCCCGGTCGTGCCAGGTCCGGAGCCAATGCTCTCATGAAATGGATTATACAGATTTCCACCTGTGGCCTAGTCGTACCGAGGCTAGAGCCACTGCTCGGTTGGATAGATTATCCAGGTTCTCACCTGCCGCCTGGTCATACCGAGGCTAGAGCCACTGCTCAAATGGATTATACAGATTTCCACCTGTTGCCTGGCTGTGCCGAGGCTAGAGCCACTGCTCTCTTGGATGGATTACCCAGGTTCTCACCTGCCGCCTGGTCTCGCCAAGGCTGGAGCCACCGCTCTTCCCGAAGCTCCCCAACGCTCTCAATCGCTAAGACCACTCGCGTCAGATTCCCATCCGCCCTCGGGTATGATCGTCACTTCGGCTCGTACTCCCGCTAATGCTATCGGTTCCGGTTCAAACTCGGGCAGGTCACTC
>LGRX02001446.1:0-18885 GCA_001247695.2 Cymbomonas tetramitiformis
CTCTTCCTGGCGGCCCTCGAGACTGAAGCCGGACATGCCTCAAGCCGCGGGTGATGCCTCTTCCTGGCGGCCCTCGAGACTGAAGCCGGACATGTTGCAGATCGGGACATCCACACAATGACACGGCATACGCCGCCCTCTCCAATATCTACAATTCCTTGAGATACTGCATCTACCTTCACAATGCGCCAGATGTTGCAGTGCAACTTGGCGAAAGTGCCTTTGAAAGTGTTATGGACGGTGGAGATGCACTCCCGCAACGAGTTCAGATCCGGCAAAGCTCACTCTCTCTCACTCTCTCATGCAAACCAGTCGAGGGAGCCCTCAGAATACCGTCTCATCCACTTCCCTGCCCATGTAACAAGGTTGCTTGCCATCAAGCATGGGGGGTAGAAGTGGACCTAGTGAGCTCCGAAGTCCGGATGATATGAAGTTTCCCGGAGGGTGTGCTGAATCCTGTGATCCCTGGTGCGGGTACATAGTACAGCCGACCTTCATTTGTGGTTAACTGCTACCAGAGAAATCGGTCCAAAGATAGGCACACACAACCTGTACAGCACTTACGGCACCCGGTACCCACACCCCGCCCACGAACTGCTGACATTGCCCCGGGGGTCCCTGCTCGACGTCACCTGATGTCACAAACGCTGTGTGATAACGTCCACCAGCAGCATGCACCACGTCGTGCCCGGCCATCACCCGCACGGGGCTGTATCGGTGTGTTGTAGTGCCGTCACCCAGTTGACCGTAATAGTTGTACCCGGTGGCGTAGACCTCCCCGCCTGCACACCGGGATGCCCTCCCTCCTCCCTCCCCGCTCAACCTCCGCCCGCCCCGCCGCTCCTCAGCAGTGTGCTGTGGCACCGCACACCAGCGCTCCAGCACCACGCTGGGCGGCACGCTAAGCTGATCCGCAGGCGTCCATCCGCACGACACTTCACCTGCTGCTGCCCTCGCCCTGGGGGTCCCTGCTCGACGTCACCTGATGCCGGGCAACGCTGTGTGATATCCTCCACCAGCATGCACCACGTCGTGCCCGGCCATCACCCGCACGGGGCTGTATCGGTGTGCTCCTAGTGCCGCACCCATTTGACCGTAATCGTTGCGACCGGTGGCTGGGACCTGCCCGCCTGCACACCGGGATGCCCTCCCTCCCTCCCTCCCCCTCAACCCGCCTCCCCGCCCGCCGCCTCCTCAGCAGTGTGCTCGTGGCACCGCACACCTCGCGCCTCCAGCACCACGCTGGGCGGCATCGCTAAGCGGATCCGTTATAGCGTCCATCCGCACGGCACTTCACCTGCTGCTGCCCTCGCCCCGGGGGTCCCTGCTCGGCGTCACCTGATGTCACAAACGCTGTGTGATATCCTCCACCAGCAGCATGCACCACGTCGTGCCCGGCCATCACCCGCACGGGGCTGTATCGGAATGTTCTAGTGCCGTCACCCATTTGACCGTAATCGTTGTTACCGGTGGCGTAGACCTCCCGCCTGCACACACCGGGATGCCCTCCCTCCCCTCCCCTCCCCCTCAACCTCCGCCCCCCGCCCCGCCGCCTCCTCAGCAGTGTGCTCGTGGCACCGCACACCTCGCGCCTCCAGCACCACGCTGGGCGGCATCGCTAAGCGGATCCGTTATAGCGTCCATCCGCACGACACTTCACCTGCTGCTGCCCTCGCCCCGGGGGTCCCTGCTCGACGTCACCTGATGTCACAAACGCTGTGTGATATCCTCCACCAGCAGCATGCACCACGTCGTGCCCGGCCATCACCCGCACGGGGCTGTATCGGTGTGTTCTAGTGCCGTCACCCAGTTGACCGTAACCGTTGTACCCGGTGGCGTAGACCTCCCCGCCTGCACACCGGGATGCCCTCCCTCCCTCCCTCCCCTCAACCTCCACCCTCCGCCCCGCCGCCTCCTCAGCAGTGTGCTCGTGGCACCGCACACCTCGCGCCTCCAGCACCACACTGGGCGGCATCGCTAAGCGGATCCGTTATAGCGTCCATCCGCACGACACTTCACCTGCTGCTGCCCTCGCCCCGGGGGTCCCTGCTCGGCGTCACCTGATGTCACAAACGCTGTGTGATGTGATCCAGCAGCAGCATGCACCACGTCGTGCCCGGCCATCACCCGCACGGGGCTGTATCGCTGTGTTGTAGTGCCGTCACCCAGTTCACCGTGACCGTTGTACCCGGTGGCGTAGACCTGCCCGCCTGCACACCGGGATGCCCTCCCCCCGCTCAACCTTCGCCCCCCGCCCCACCGCCTCCTCACCAGTGTGCTCATGGCACTGCACACCTTGCGCCTCCAGCACCACGCTGGGCGGCATCGCTAAGCTGACCCGTTATAGCGTCCATCTGCACGACACTTCACCGGCTGCTGCCCTCGCCCCGGTGCTTTTGCTTGTGGGCGGGGCGGAGCTGACTACCCACCACGGCAGGTGTCGGAGGCAGGAGCCGAGGAGGCGACCGAGCAGGAGTGCGCACTGCGCACCGGAGGGAGCGGCTCGTTGACCCAGTGGGACCGGAGGCTTCGGGGGAGTGGCTCCGGGGGCACCCCCTGGAGAAGGTCTGTGCGTGCCCCTTCTCCTCAGCACGTCACGGCCCGAAGCGTGCAATTATGGACTGAATTCGCTGAGGCCATAAGGTGGGTATTGTGGAGCTTGAGCGGGGATAGTATAGTAGTGAGGACTTCTGGAGGTTACTGGGGGTGGTGCCGCATCTGTTGTTGTCTCCGCAGCCGTGGGCGAGCGGAAGAAGTCCATCCCGGCGGAGCTGGTGCGGCAGCGAGTCGCGAGAATGCTTGTTGGTGAGTGGGAGGCATTGTGCCAGGCTGCAGCACCATCCGCCCTGCCTGGTATGGCCTGCTGCCCGGACCTCGGAGGAGCGTGTGATGTCATCAGCTTGGTGAACAGGTGAAGCACGGGCAGTTGGTAAAGGTGGTCAGGCGCCTCGACCCTGAGGTCGGTCCTGACTCTGATGGAGCCCGAGACGTTGAATGGTTGCATGCTCTTGAGGCACTTCACCCGGTGGGGGAGGGGTTACCGGCGCACGCGTATAGACTGCCCCTCTCGTGCTTGATGAGGCTGCAGTGAGGGCGGAGTGTAGGAGGCTGCAGTGGAGGCTGCAGTGGAGGCGGAGTGTAGGAGGCTGCAGCGGGGGCGGAGTGTAGGAGGCTGCAGTGGAGGCGGAGTGTAGGAGGCTGCAGTGAAGGCGGAGTGTAGGAGGCTGCCAGTGGCTTCGGGCCCGCCTCGTCGCGCTTAGATTCGAGCCTCTCGGGGTGGTCTCGGGGGGATCCTGCCGTGGCTTATACGGGCACGCCTCGTCGCGCTCCTCAGGCCTGGAGGTGGAGTGCGCCCGGTTGCTTGCGGGGAGGCGCTCAGAAAGCTGGCGGGCAAGGCGGTCCGCATGCAGATGCGCGGGCGGGTTGCGACTTCAGCGAGGGGGCAGCTTCAGCGGCGGCGCAGGTCGGCGTCAGCGTCCCGGGGGGTGCGCACACGTGTGTGCATACTGTGCAGGCATTGTTGGGGGCGACCCCGTCGTGGCGCGCCCTTCTGATCGCTTGCAGGAACGCCTTCCACACGCGCGGTCCATCAGTATGCGGTATCTCAGGCGGTGTTGAGGATTTCCCGGAGCTCTCGGGCATGATTGAGAGCTGCTTCCGGCACCAGGCGATGCAGAGGGTGGCGGGGGGCAGGTGGTGAATTCCAGAGGGTGCGGTCGGCAGAAGGGACTCGGCAGGCAGGGGGGCGCGATGGGCCCGTTCATCGCAGCCCGGTTGCTGCCAGTGCTTCGGGCTGCTGCTTTGCGGGCGCACGCGCTCGGACGTGCACATCATCGCTTACCATTACAACAAGAAGTGTCCAAAAAGGCTATTAGAACAAGAAGTTTCCAAAAAGTCCAAGGCAATTTAATGCCCAAAGAAAATCCCTAATGATCCTTGATGGTATCCACGTCTTGGGCAAGCAGATCAGGTGCAGGGCGAGTTATGGCACTATCGTCCCACTGCTTTGCAGAAACAGGGCTGGAGCTGAATGTGAAGAAGAGCGCCATTTTCAATCCGACGGTGGTGTGCGGTGTTTTCCGGGACCTGGTTGATGCAGCTGGTGACCCGATAGATGCCTGGGGCGTTGGACCCTCCGGAGGGCATCAAGGTGCTCGGGGTTCCAGTGGGGTCTGATGCCTGGGTGCGTGGCAGATAGCAGATAGCAGAGAATATACCTGCCGCAGATAGCAGAGAATGGGTCTACCGCAGTTAGCAGAGAATGGGTCTACCGCAGATAGCAGAGAATGGTCTACCGCAGATAGCAGAGAATGGGTCTACTGCAGATAGCAGAGAATGGCCCACTGCAGATAGCAGAGAATGGGTCTACCGCAGATAGCAGAGAATGGACCTACCGCATGGGCAGAGAATGGGTCTACCGCAGATAGCAGAGAATGGGTCTCCGCAGATAGCAGAGAATGGGTCTACCGCAGATAGCAGAGAATGGTCTACCGCAGATAGCAGAGAATGGATCTACCGCAGATAGCAGAGAATGGACTCACCGCAGATAGTAGAGAATGGATCTACCGAGATAAAGCAGAGAATGGATCTACCGCGAGATAGCAGAGAATGGGTCTACCGCAGATAGCAGAGAATGGGTCTACCGCAGTTAGCAGAGAATGGGTCTACCGTAGATAGCAGAGAATGGGTCTACCGTAGATAGGGGCAGAGAATGGATCTACCGCAGATAGCAGAGAATGGACCTTACCGCAGATAGCAGAGAATGGACCTACCGCAGATAAAGGTAGAGAATGGGTCTACCGCAGATATAGAGAATGGTCTACCGTAGATAGCAGAGAATGGGTCTACCGCAGATAGCAGAGAATAGGGGTCAGTCCATCGCAGATAGCTCAAGAATGGGTCTACCGCAGATAGCAGAGAATGGGTCTACCGCAGATAGCAGAGAATGGGTCTACCGCAGATAGCAGAGAATGGGTCTACCGCAGATAGCAGAGAATAGGGGGTCACCCATCGCAGATAGCTCAAGAAATTGGGTCTACCGTGATAGCGCGGGTGAGAATGGGTCTACCACAGATAGCAGAGAATGGATCTACCGCAGATAGCAGAGAATGGGTCTACCGCAGATAGCAGAGAATGGGGGGTCGTCCACCGCAGATAGCTTAAGAATGGGTCAAGGGCGGGGAATGGGGGGGGACAGTGGGCTCTTGTACTGAGAGGCAGGCAGGGGATGGGGATGTATACTTGCACTTAAATGCTATCATAACCAATAATGTCACAAGAGTCCAAGAATTCCGAGCTGGGGGTCGGTGTTGGCGCGGAAGTGTCATCTTCCATTGTATGTGCCGGCGGGGGACGGGCGGGGCTCGGTTGCCTGATGGCGGGCCCTTGCCCGACGAGGTATTGGGTACCGGGTGGCTTAGCCGCGCTACTCAGGACGCCTGGGGTGGCTCAAGGCTGCTCGCAGGGCTGGATGGGGTTGCGGAGCAGGGTGGTTTGGAGCCAATGGATTAAAATGCGAGTATTGCGGTCAATGTCCGACAATCAAGTACAATGCTCTTGAATGCCCACATATATAGAGAAAACCATCCCTAACTAAAATGTCCAACCGGAAGCGTGGACATGAAATTGCATTGAAATGCTATTATCAAAATAAAAGGTGGAGGTGAGCAGCCCGCGGGGGGCGGACATGGCAGGTGGCAGGGTTGCCGCGGAGGGCGGGGAGGAGGCAGGTGAGCCCATGCAGCCCGGTGAGCTAGTATCCGTGGCGGACAGCGGGGTGGAAGCAGGGCGCTGGGAGGCAGGGTGAGCAAGACGGGGCTGTCTCGATATACAGAGGCGGGTGAAGTCTGAATGGCGGGATTGGCTTCTCCCACCAAGAGTCCCCCGCCGCCGGACGTTCGTTATTTGGCAGATGTGTTGAGCACGCCCCAACTCTCTGCAACGACAACAACAACAAGCATGCACCCGGTGTGGAAAAGTGGGCAACAGGAGCGTATATAAATTATGGTGGTTGACTGTGTGTGTGGGACGCTGGGACCACGCACTGAAGCAAGTGGAACACAATTCTCTCCAACATGTGATATGACCGGAGGTGCCTGTTGGATATGGTGATGAATTTGCATTACCATTCTAGCATGCATTCGAAGAAATACAGTGCCCGAAATGCAGTGAACACCTCCATTCGGCGGGCTAAGCTGTTGACCCTCTTCAGTGCCGGAGGGCGCCACCATCTATCTTATTACCACCTTATTGCGCTCCCAACTAGAGGAGGGCAGGTTGTGGCATGCAGCAATGATGTTGTCCCTCTACCTCCAGCTTAGGGTCTAGATCTGCAGTGCAAATACTGGGTGTGGAGCTGTAGAGCTTCACGCAAAGAATAATAGGATTGGCAGTGTGGATTCTCTTTTCATCGTGTGCTAGAAACCCGTGAAACACGTCATGTGCATCTAGTAGTGGGCGTGATGGCACCTGTCGAGGGCGTGGCGGTGCTACTTCTTGGCAAAATTGTGGTCACTCCCTTACGTATGGCTTGTCGAGGAACTTGAACAGCAGTATTGGACGCCGGCTCGCTCCTGCCCACCATCGTGAATACCAACCACAACCATCATATAATTGCATTGGTACCACCTCATTTCTTGCACGCCTTAACGCGTTACGACTGGCCACCTACTGTTGCATACATCGACTCACCCATTCATCACGCATCCCATGCACGACCCTAGGGAAGCAAGCTCTAATTAGTTGGGCCTTCGCTTGATGAAAGTTTGTTTAATAAACGCCATCTCATTATTGGCTCTCCTCATTACATACCTCAAACAATTTCGACTGAATGACACAATTTCATCAGATCGCTTGCACCATACATGCCCCTGGCATCCAAGCTCCTACTGATTAAGGGTATATAATCACCATATTTATGATATACCGTTCTATAATGTAGCTAGCTAGCTAGCTAGCTATATACAACGTTGTATATATATATATATATATGGGATAAGTCTAGATTGGGTGTAGACATTTCATTATAATTCAGATTGGGTGTAGGCACTTCATTTTAATCTAGATTGGGTGTAGGCACTTCATTTTAATCTAGATTGGGGTGTCCAGATTGGGTGTAGACATTTCATTTAATCCAGATTGGGTGTAGGCACTTCATTTTAATCTAGATGGGGTGTAGACATTTCATTTTA
The DNA here is from genome assembly GCA_001247695.2 of Cymbomonas tetramitiformis. Lineage (NCBI taxonomy): Eukaryota > Viridiplantae > Chlorophyta > Pyramimonadophyceae > Pyramimonadales > Pyramimonadaceae > Cymbomonas > Cymbomonas tetramitiformis. The sequence continues at coordinate 7,191 of LGRX02001446.1, forward strand.
ATCTAGATTGGGCGTAGACTTCATTTTAACATACCTTGATGCCTGGAGGGCATTACATTTTTCATTGATAATATTGCATGTGAACATTATTATGTAAATTCGACCGATAGATATTAACATCTGACCCCAATGAACATATCTACCGGTTGGATTTGCGAAATAATGTTTTTTTTAAGCATCAAACAACAAAAACCATCGATTACGAACAATTTTTTGCTAGTCACCGCATACAAAAACATTATTTCACAATTTCAACCGTTAGATATGTTCATTGTGGTTAGATGTCGATATCTACCGGTTGAATTTGCGAAATGATGTTTTGTTTTGCAACAAATAACAACAAACATCGATCCCGAACAGTTTTTCGCTAGTAATCGCATACAAAAACATTATTTCGCAAATTCAACCGTTAGATATGTTCATTGTGGTCGGATGTTGATATCTACCGGTTGAATTCACGAAATAATGTTTTCTTTTTGCAACAAATAACAAAAGAAATTGCGACCCGTACCCCCTATACCTGTGTCTACACCCAATGGCACATTAAAATGAAGTGTCTACACCCAATCTAGACCAAAATGAAGTGCCTACACCCAATCTAGATTAAAATGAAGTGCCTACACCCAATCTAGATTAAGAATGAAGTGCCTACACCAATCTCAGATTAAGAATGAAGTGCCCCATTTAGATTAGATGAAGTGCCTACACCCAATCTAGATTAAAATGAAGTGCCTACACCCAATCTGGATTATAATGAAATGTCTACACCCAATCTAGACTTATCCCTATATATATATATATATATCCACCAGCAAGGTTCTAGCTATTGGCGCCACGCACCCATACATATCAATAATAGTTGAATATTAGTGTTACGTACCTTTCTTCTAGAAAACGGAGCCGACAACACCTGATTTGTCATATATATAATAATACCCTCTTAATGGACTCACTTGATGACACTGTACTGGCAGATCAAGGCAGCATAACAGTCGAGATGTGACACGCGTGGACAGTATTTAGGATCCGTAGAATTCAGACCCGTAGCTCTGTTTCTTTGCATTCAATGTGCTGCAAAAGAATGTTCGAGAACGGTGAAACGTTTTACCGACCCTGCTGTGCAAGCACACTGTAAATAAGTAAAAGGTGAAATCGCTCCAAAAGTTACGACTAAGTGTTCGAAGTCAGGTAGCGGATGGAACGCCACCCGACGAGTTCTAGGACGCAGAGAGCAAGGTAAAGGTGCCGGCAAATGAAAGTGTTCAGATGCAGTTGTTGGCAGTTTTACGGCGACTCTCCAAGTAGATGAGCACTCTCGCGGTGAGAGTCGAAGGTAGAGATGCAGGGCGCAGGAAAGCGGAAGCTAGTGCAGAGGATGAGGGGCGAACCACGGGTACAAAGTGGGGCGCCCTTACTCGACACCAGCTTCTTAAGAAGCTGGCGAAGCTGGAGTATGTCAAACACTTCTCGAATATCAACCCTACATACTTCAAGCAATCAAAAATTAGGGTAATTTGAGGTTTGAGCGTTGCCCTATACGGACAACTTCGTGGTGCTCTATCTGCTGCAGCAAGGCGGAAGAAGCCTTGCTAGTGCGGGAGAAGGAAATGCATTAAAATGCTAGCATAGCAGTAAATGTCCGAGGAGTCCAATGCTCTTAAATGTCCACAGAAAACTGTCCCTCATTAAAATGTCCAACCGGAAGCATGCGGGAGACGGTGACCAAGATCCTGCACCGCTTGGGAATAAAGCGGAACGAGAAGAAGAGGGTCTGGTACCCGACGCAGCTGGTCGAGCACTTGGGGCTGGAGGCGGGCATCGCAAACAGACAGTTCAAGGTGACACCTGACTGGATCGAAAAGATCAAGGCAGGTGCAAGACACCTGCTAAGTTCCGCGAGCTGGGAGCGCAGATGGGTGCCGGCACGGAAGCTAGCGCATAGTTTCAAGATTGTGCCAGTCGGTGTGCAGTACTTTGCTGCATCGCTAACCCGTTTCTACATGCGAGAGCTCCACCGGTTGCTTACCAGCAGGAAGAGCTGGGGACCTTGTGTAAAGTTCTCCTAGCAAGCATGGGAGGGTCTGGGGTGGTGAGTGCGCCTACCTCACGAGCGCCAGGAGCAGGCGGAACAACTGAGATATTTGGCAAAGGATGAAGTCCCACAGTTGACCGCCTGCTTACAGTACATGGACTATCCCTCTTCGCTTGGGGGTTTGTATCACAATGCTGCTATTATAATAAATGCCCCAAGGATCCAAGTCTGAGCTCTTAAATATCCACAAAGAACTATTCCTTGGGGGGGAGAGTCCTCAATCTGCAGGAATTTGCGCGGGGTTTCTGGAGCGACAACGAGCTAGGGTGCACACCTATCAGAGGTCGAAGCCGCCACATGCACAGTGTAGACCTTCTTGCGGCAGCTGAGGGGGGGGACAGTACTGTTACAATGCGATAACCAAGCAACGAGCTTGGGTGTCACACTGCACACCTAGAGTTCGAAGCCGTCACACGCACTGCGCCGATCTTCTTGCGGCAGCTGAGGGGGGCGGACGGTGTTGTTGCAATAATGCGATAACCAGGCAACAAGCCAGGGTGTCACATCACACACCTAGAGCTCGAAGCCGTCACACACACCGCGCAGATCTTCTAGTGGAAGCTGAGGGGGCGGACGGTGTTCTTGCAATGTGATAACCAGGCAACAAGCTAGCTAGGTGCTAGGGTTTCACATCACACACTTATTAGAGCTCGAAGCCATTACACGCACGGTGCACGGATCTTCTTGCAGAAGCTGAGGGAGCGGACGCTGTTGTCGCGATGCAATAATCGGGCAACAGTACACATGCCGGTGCACTTCACCTCGAGGAATAAAGTTACGCAGGTAGATGCGGTGGCATCAAATTATGTTTCAATGCAATCAAGCAGCAGAATTCCTCAAAAATCACGACTGTGCGGCTTCTTGTGATCAGGAGGCAGTATATGTGAATATACGTATAATCAATTCATCTATGTATCTATGTTACGCTCGAGGCGCGCCTTCAGCATGAGCGCGCAAGGCGTACATGTACCAGCACGAGCACACCAAATGGTGCGCTATGGCGCGGCTGCCATTTGGTGCGCTTGTGCTGATCATTATTGTACACACAAAAGTTTGACGCGCTCATGCCAGAGCGCGGCGCGCTCATAACATAACACATATAACCGCGTTCTATATACGACTGTCTTACATACTGTAGAGGTGTATATACAACACCAAGTAATAAGAGGATCATAATTAGTTTGGACGCTTACAGATTTATATGGATATGTGAGGGTGTATCGGTATGCATGAATACACTTCAGTAGATCATGATTATCGGTTTTCATATTTGTGCAAGAGAGATGTAGTGGGGCGGACCACTCATCCTGCTGGTCATCCTGAGGATCCTGATCCAGGCGACGCCGGTGCTCCCCGTCGGCCACTGCTGTGTGCCCCGTGGCCACTGCTACAGCACCCGTCAGGCGGTCCACCACAGATTCTGCCAAGCTCAGCACACGCTCAGCCAGCAATATACCAGAACCCCCGTTGCCAGCAGCAGGCTCATACACCATGCCGTCGGCCTCGTCATGCGCCTCATCCCTGGTAGCACCTGGTGACGCATGCGCATCTGTAAGCTGTAGCACTTGTCCTACGGCACTCTCTGCCCACCTTGCAGTATCCCACGCCAAGTCTCGGATCGTCTTTCTTGCGGCAGCCGCCCTCCTGTGTGCAAGTCGTACCACATCACCCCGAAAGCACATAAACAATATCAAAGTCTGCCAACTGGCAGTCTCAGCAGCACACGCGTGACAGAGATGTGCAATCTGCAAGGCGGCCAGTAGCAGTCTTATGCGTCGCATACAGTATATTACTATAATAGTAGAGATGTGATATATATATAGGTAACTTGTTTGCATCACATCTCTACTATTTAACATACAAAACCAAGAGTCCATGATAGACCTCCAATGATGTCCAAAGCCAAACAATCCTAACTAACAAGAAACCTCAGAACTTTCAATTGTATCCATACAGTATTAGGTATTTGCTAATCAGTCTACTAGCTGCAAGACTGCACAGCATGACTTGTAACCTAAAATTACTAGCCCTGTGACAACTTCGCCATTATAGTGCACAGTAGTCTGAATATGGTATTGTGTGATTTTGCAACGCGATGTGATGGCCGCCATGCAGGGTCGGCCTGCCACGTATATTTATTTTTGTTGGCGGTGCAAGTGTCAAGCGAGCTGCATGATGCTTTCCTACAGCATGCCTGTCCGCTGACGGTTGCTGCGCGTGGCCCTGCCCGAGCCGCTTCAATAATGAGATGGGCCTTTGCAGGTACCGAGGGTCCAGCTGCGGCCAAAGGTTACCGCCTTTTTCACAGAAAAAGGCTGGAAAACTGCAAAATACACTTAGCGTTTGGGCTCATAAAATGTGAACCGCTATAGGTATTCAAGTTCTGAAAAGTGCGTATTTTTTTTCAGCTCAATTGTAGTTTGATGCAACAATCCCCAAAACCCGAACCGAAATTTTGAAGTCGTGACATCGATTGCAAAACGGTGACGAAAGCGTCACTTTCGTCACCGTTTTGCGATCGATGTCAATGATCCAATTCTTCGATTCGAGTTCTCGGGTTTTTTGCGACGAACTGGAATTGAGCTGAAAAAAAATACGCAATTTTCAGATCGTGAATACCTGTGACGGTTCGCATGCTACGAACCCAAACCCAAACCCTAACTTGTTTTTGGCCGAAAAGTGACGTTTCTGGACCCTCCGTACCTGCAAAGGCCCAGATGTGTGCCAAGCTGGCTAGAAAGTTCCTATGGATTTCTACTAAGGGAGATTACCCAGCTCCCTCCTGTTGAGAATTTTCTGCTAAGGGAGATTACCCAGCTCCCTCCTGTTGAGAATTTATTCTTCCCACGTCCCGATGAGATGCGTTGAGACCACTATCATATTAATTAAAGGTGTAGTCTGTGGGCCACCTTGAATCGAAGCCTTTCTCTCCCACGGCGGGCACACTGCCGTCGAAGCCTTTGTTTCTCGCTGCAGGCAGCGCAGTGCTAAGGCTGCTGAGGGCGAGGTTCTCATCTCCGGGTTGAGCATCCAAGTCCTTGGCAGGGCGCTCCTCCGGAGAGTGCCGCCCTTGGTGCAGCGTCTGAAAGGCACCAGAGCTTGATTTTCAGCTGGCACCTCAGAGTACTATATTGCCGATTCTACTAGATCCTACCTAGCTGAGAAAGCAGGGGTGCCAGGGATGAAGCGCAGCCCAACACGACAGGAATGACTCTGGCCACCACTGAGTTGCTACCAGGGACTTTCGAGTGTTAAGATTCCTTTAGCCTCGTGGATGTGCGGTCGAAGTCACGGCGGCACGTTTTGAGCAGGCATTTGCCACAGTGGTGGGCACTGGAGAAGTTACCAGCCTGACGCTTCGCGAGTCGCGTTTTAGTTTTGGCGTCACCTGTAAATGCTTTTGCGTCCTGTGATCTTTGTCGTTTCCCTGCGTCAAAGGAGTAGTCGCATGGTCGGCCGTTGTGCTGGCGAGAACTGTGCCTACTTCGGCTTGCTGAGCGCGAGGCGCTCCTGAGTCCTCAGACCCCCGGGGAAGAATCGTGCTCCTCTCCTCCGTCGAAGCTGTCTGGCCGTCAACGCCTTGTTGGGTACGCGATTTTGGCATCTCCGATGGGTGCGCCGGGGCGAGCCGCCCACCTGTGATACGTTCCCAGAGCATCGTCGCGAACAGTAAACTCGTAACTATGATTTAATTCCGATATATTTACGCTTTATTCCTTTTTCTATGAGTTCCTTCGAGGCTGTATGTATGTGTGCATGCGCGGGTTAAAACCTGGGGTTTAGGTTTTGGCAACTTGTATTAGCAGTAGGGTCGAGACCTATTCAGCCTTGGTACTGCAGCCAGCGAGTGTGTATGTGTCATTGGAACCAATTTTGGTAAAGTGATGTGCTTTGCCATAGCTGAAGTTCGGGTGTGTTGCCTAGAAGCGCTGAGCGGATTGGTACCAGCAAAGTTATCCGTTATGTCGCAAAAACCTTGCGAGTTTCAGGGCTAAGCGACTTATCACGGTCCCTGGTAGCACGGCGGCCCACGACGACGATATTTGTTGCAGCCAGTTATTTTGGGATCATACCTGCAGCGCTGGAAGTTCTCGTGTCAATTCTGGTAGTGCCAGCGAACGTTTCGCTGCCAGTACTAGTGTCCTTCAGGGTTGACCATGAGAAGTCGGGCATTGTTGACTGCGCCATGCCAGGCTGGAGGTGCCGTAGAATAGTCAATGCGATCACAACGGTGAGCATTGAACATGTATTATCAATAAGAAAACCTGCCAGGGTCAAGAGTTCTCGGTTTCGATTCGGTCAAGTGCCGCTGCCATCTAGCCGCTATCAAAGCTGGCGTCGGAACATGTCATGCAGCTCCGAAGTGACGCAGTCGGATTCGCAACCTTGGGCGAGCCGGTGACAACAAATCCTCCTTGTTGCTAATGTATGTGTCCTTCGCAGCGTGGTAGCTCAGCTTCAAATGTGCAATTGTCTACGCGGATAGTTGTATGATTCCAATACACGCTACTCGATGTTTCCGTCGTATATGAGCTAAGTTGAGAAACTTTAATACCCTTTTTCGCTCGTTGTATTGCCCCCTTTCGCTTTGGTGATTGTAACAGCGTCACTGTCATCAGTTTAGATGATTCAACACTGTAGTGTCACATACGATAGTCGCGTTATAAAGACCCGTCACAAAGTCGCGTTTTTATAGCGATGTGTCACATGTAGTGGGTTTGTAGTCAGAAGTGTGAAGTCATAGTCACTCCATGCGACAGCGACAGCGACAATCGAAGTTCAAGCAGACTTCGCTCGGGCTGTCCCTCGCACGCGAGACGCGACGGCAACCGAGCGGCAGCGGCATCCGGCATCCCGGCAGCGACGGTGGAGTTTATACGAGTTTGCTCCTTCGCCCGGGATTATAAAATAAAACGGGATATTGTTATTATTATTATTATTAAAATAAACTGCGAGTTTCTCGAGCCTCAGGAATCGAGCTAGCCGCTCGATGACCGCGGCGAGGGAAACTGAGAGTTTCTCGAGCCTCGGGAATCGATCGAGATCGATGATCGCGGCTTGAGAAACTGAGGTTTCCTCGTCTCAATTGTAGTGAGGAGGAGCGACGGCTGTCGGCCTCGTCCTCTTTGCCTGTCTCGTTTCAGAGACCCGGTTCCGTGGTGTTTACTGATTTTTCTCTGTGCCTTTTCCTTTCCTGCTTTCTTCGGTCTCGATCTGTCAGTATGGTGACAGTAGACCAAGTAGTACGAGCGCGTGATGCCCTTCTCCTCACGGAGACGTATATTGAGGGCCAGCGTATTCTACTCCTGGCGGATCCTGTGAACGAGCCGCTTTTGCCGTCGCATTTGTCAGCTCTTGCGTCTCTGAACGCGTTGGACCAACAGCTGACAAATATTCGCGGTGTTTCCGCGCTTGTGACGTCCACGAAGAGCGTTTCTCCGTGGACTGCCGGGATTTTGCCTTTGCCTGGGTCCGATCAGGATTTCGTTCGCGACACCAGCAAGTCAACTCGCGTTGTGCGAGCTCGTTATGTTGACGCAGTTGCGCACCACACGGGATTCTTTTCAGTGGGCAAGATGGTTGAGCGCGTTGTCGCGCACCTCGCTGAGAGTGAAATTGACGCTGCAGTAGAAGTATTGCAGCTTATTGTTGATGAGAGTGACGAGGGTGTAACGCGCGCAGTAGATATGGCGCGTTTGCTGGCTATTTCGCAGGCTCACGAGCGGATGGGTTCCAGGTGGCTGAGGAATTCAAACTCAGCCCCATTGTCGAAACCCCTGAGCAGGAGAAGCGCCTGAGGCAGGCTGTGAAGATCGTTCAACGTCGAAATTCAGAGAATGGCGGTTCTGAAAAACGCAAGCGTCGTTCGCGCCGCCGTGAGAGGTCACCGGAACTGGCGCCGCCGCCTTCTGCGCCGCCGGGCACCGGTTTTGTGCCGATCGAGCGCCGCCAATGCTTTCGATGCTACCAGTTTGGGCATATGGGCCGCGACTGCCCAGTGGCAGCGAGTGCTGCAGCAACGGGCGGGAATCTCCGCCGCTCAAATTCGTGAACCAATGTCGGTTGTTGATTTGTAGTATGGAGTTCGATGTAACTCTCCCAAGAGGATTGAGTAGGACAGTACTGTGCGTGTAGTGTGGTATATGCAAGTAAGCGGTGCTCTCTTCGTGCGTAATTTCACCTTGTAGTGATTCGTAGTACGTAATGCTTGATTCATATCGCCCCTTTGGGGAATTGTCTTGATGATTGTATAGAGTTTTCGTCTTGCTTGAATGTTCTTTTTATTAACCACGGTGGTGTAGTACTTAAGGCAACCTCGATGCCGGTTTGCTTTGCTCCCCGTGAAGGGTTGAGTGTAAGTTAGGTTGGTGATTTCAATCTGCTTTCGGATTGTGTGGTGTACAGTGGCCCAGGTATGGATGCCCACCTGTGTAACTCTCCTAGGGATCGAGTTCTGTACTAAGTAAGTGTAAGCTGAAGAACCCCGTGGGTCTTGGCTCGTCTTCGTTGTATACGTAGGTGATTTGGTAGTTATTTGGTATCCAAGTCAGTTTTGGTTCCTTTGGTTGTGTATGTGTTCTGGTAGTTAGTTGTAGTATATGCACTTGCTTTCGTTAGTTTGCTTAGTTGTGTGTGTGTACGTACGCCGTTTCGTGTTACGTAGTACTTCAGTAGTAGTAAGTGGTGCAGTTTTGTTTTCATCTTAAAGTTGCATTTATGGTTTAGTTTTGTGGAACTTGGTTTGTTGCACCAGTCCTATTGCCTCAGACGGCTGCTGGACTTCAGGGGTTGCTAAGGGACGTCACGGCTGGCTCTTATTGTTATGTTTCTGTTACTTCCTCTTTTTTGATCGTTGTTGCCTTCTCGCGATTGTGGTAACTGTAATGTGCAGGGCGTGTGGCAGTGAGGCTTAGGCCTTAGGGTGTGTGTAGCGTTGGGGCAGTGACGTGCATCGTGTGCGGGTGTGGTATGTCAAGGGTACCGAAGGGGTTTTGCTGTGTTGGCGTAGGCAAGGGAAAATTTTAAGTATAAGTAAATTGATATTTGTTGCCTTGTCGCGATTGTGGTAACTGTAATGTGCAGGGCGTGTGGCAGTGAGGCTTAGGGTGTGTGTAGCGTTGGGGCAGTGACGTGCATCGTGTGCGGGTGTGGTGTGTCAAGGGTACCGAAGGGGTTTTGCTGTGTTGGCGTAGGCAAGGGAAATTTTTAAGTATAAGTAAGTATGGAAGGTCTAGCAAGTAAATAGGGTGAAACACACTGCGAAACAGGGGACAAGTCGAGCGCAGCTGAGACGGGGACGTGCAGTGAAGCAGTTTGGTAAATGCATGACGTCCAAACAGGGGCCAACCAGTTTTGACAGCGCATCCACAGCTGAATTCAAACGTGCGCGTTACAGGGTTGGGGAACGAGCGACTGGCGTCGGCAGGACGCTAATTATGAACGGCTACCGGCGTGTCGGGAATTGTCATATCGCGCGGGGACGAAGGACAACGACGTATACAGCCGACTGCCCATGAATCCACGCGTAAGAAAGTTGCGGTCAGCCGCATATTGAGTAAGGCCCTGAACGTGAATTCATGGGGTTGGCCTCGCACAGGGCGTCGACTCAAGACCGGCTGGAGCGTCGTTGACTTCACGACGTCTGGCTAGCTCTGACGACGGGACGAGTATCGTTCTCGACGTTGCTGGCACCGCGCGGGGAATTCACAGATGTTCGTACTTTTGAAACCGTACCTGAGAATTCCCGGTCGAGTGCCGGATAACGACGAGGTTGAAAAAGGGGAAAGAAGGTGACGCTCACGCGGCTGCGTAGGCGTTGAAAGTCAGGGACGTGCGAATGCGCAGCTGTGTCATACACATACACACGTACACAGTGAATTTGCATATCGACCCTATCGCGCCTGTCTTTTGAAGTCCGGATTCACGCGGTTGTTCTTCATATTCCGCTCAAACAACCACTTTCATATATCCTGCCATAAGCGGCAGGCCAAGATACGCGACAACACACTAACGAACGACAAACTACCTTACCCTTGCGATAGCGTACTTGCGGGGCTTGTGCTGTGAATTTGCGGTGCGAATTCGTGTAGTTGTGGGGAGCTCCGACGAACGCGCGTGAGTTGCTATAGGCTGTTGATAACGAGCGTATGCGGCTATTTTTTAAGCTGTTCCAGGCTGATACAAACTGTGGGTACGGCGCGGATTATTCACACGTGAAGAAGGCAGCACAGGCAGGTTAGTAAATTTACACCAACTAGATGTACTTGTAGTCTTCAATTCACGGTAAGTCAGGGCAGTTAAGCACTTGGATGTTTTTGAAAGGTCCAGCGAATAATGATGCACTCAGGGCAAGAAGCGATATATACTGCCTAAGCTTGCGGCGTTTCAGGCCTACGAGACGATTCGTGTGCGTGTAGTCTGTTTGCATTCCATCGCTGCGTGACTGTTGATGTCAAGGATTGTAGGTGGTGACCGGCGTTTGAGATGACCATGTTTGTGGGCTGACCGGCTCTAGTGCGGTCTGGCTGCCCGACGTTTTGTCTGCCGGTGGCTGAATCGTTGCATGTTGATGGTTGATGCTGGTATGGCGAGCGTCGTTGTTGCTGACGTGGCCGAATCGTTGTAGTAGTTGTTGAACCGTCTCGCGGTGACGATTGCGCTGCAGAGTGTGTGATGCGATTGTGACTGACGTACGTGTCGGTCGTGATGACTTACTGCTCGGCATCAACGGTGACAGGTTGCGACCTGGCGCGTTGCTGCTGACGTGGTGGCCGGCGTGCTGGCGTAATCGTTGATGGCCAGACGCCAGAGCGACGACTGCTGTATGATACATTAGCGTGATAGCTAGAGATGAAGAGTTTTTGTCAAGAAAGAAAACTAGCTTGAACATGAGTTTTGATGTAGTAATTCCACTTTGGGCTGCGTCGCTCGTACAGTCGTGCAGAGTGACGTAATATGGCGTGATAGGGTGATGGCATAAATGCTGAGCGGGATGTCGCGGGGCGTTGTAGTGTAACTGGACCTGAAAGTTGGTGGTAGATACGCGTGAGCGTAGCTGATGGTGAAATATGGTCTGCGCTGGTGCAAGAGTGTGCGATGTATATAAATTGCGGGCGAAAGGTTGCGAAGCGTTGCAGTGTAACTGGGCATAAAAGTTGGTGATGGATACGCGTGAGCGTAGGCCTATGCAGTCACGGTCCGGGCTGCGTGTGAGCGGCGTGCGTTGCACATAAAGTGCGAGCGAAAGGTTGCGAGGCGTTGCAGTGTAACTGGGCATGAAAGTTGGTGGTGGTAGATACGCGTGAGCGTAGCTGATGGTGAAATATGGTCTGCGCTGGTGCTCGAGTGTGCGTTGCACATAAAGGGCGGGCGAACGGTTGCGAAGCGTCGTAATATAACTGAGAGTGACAGTTGTTGGTAGATATGCGCTGATCCTGAGGGGATTTTGAGTATCTTGAGCAGTGAAATACGGGCTGAGCTGGCGGGGTTTGATTCTGTTGTAACTGAGTATGAAAGTTGGAGGGGGTTTTGGGTTTATTGCGGAAGGGATATGGCAGAGCGTGAGATGATGGGGTGCAGGGATATAGGGGGAGGTCCCTAGGG